>QEPC01007800.1:96813-107983 GCA_003113815.1 Sphenodon punctatus
CCACCAGGTGGCGCAGGGTGCTGGAGAGCCTGTCCAGCACCTCAAGGGGCATGGGTTCAAGACCCAGCCCTGACACCTTTATGTACAAGGTCGGTTACGCAGGTGTGAGCCCTTTAACTGTAGAGCAGTTCAGTGAGAGATCAATTGACCTCGGGGCACAGCCATGGGAAGCGCAAATGACTGAAGTGTTGGGAAGTTGGAAGCACCTGGGAAAGGGGCAGAGCACAGGCAGCAAGGCAGAGTCATCTCCAGATAGTAGGCTGAGGCACTGGGTGGCAGGCAGCACCTGGGCAGTCACCTGGTGAAACTGGGGATGCTGAGACAGAGCTGCAAGGGGCTAGCAGTCAAGGAAGGGTGACAGACGCCTTGGGAGGTAGCCTGGAGCTGGTGCCGAGATGGCACTTGGGATACAACACTGGAGAACTCTGTTAGCAGAGAATAGAAGTCCTGGGACACAGCCTGGAGACTGGTGAGGCTGCGGGGTGTTATGGAGGGCCCAGGAGCTGGCAGGAAGGCTGCTGGAGAGATGAGGGCAGCAGCACTGAGTAGCAGAGCCCTGGAGTAGTTGGGTAGCTAGCATATTAACTAGCTGCTGCACATGAGACTGAAAGTGACTAGCTGGCCAACCTGCCCCAAGAATGGGCAAGGAAACTGACACATTGTGGTACAGAGCCATGAGACTGCTTGGAGACTCACAGGCAGAGACCCTCCGGTGTGGCTTGCAACTGATTGAGAAAGCAGCTGACAGCTACATGGGAGAGCTGGAGTCAAGGTGAAGTGGCAGAAACCAGGCTGGGAGCTGATGAACATACCTGGGCAAGGTACTCTGGGGACATGGGAGCTTGTATTGAGGGAAGAGCATGCTCAATAGAAGGGCCGAGTGTGACCATGTTACACCATTCCCTCCTAGAGATCCCACTTTCCAATGACTCCCCTCTGAGGCAGAAACCGCTCCTCCAACCAAGCCAGAATCATGTCCCATTTCCCCTCTCCAAGCCAGCAACCTGTCCTGAGCCTAATCTCATGTCCCATTTCCCCCACAACCCAGTGGCCACTCCCCCACGCCAGTGACACCCCCTGAGCCAGACTCATACCCCATTGCCCCCCATCCCCAAGCTAACAGCTTCTCCACCAAGCTAGCCATATTCTCCACCCTCCTCCAAACCAGTGTTCCCTTTTTACACTGGTAGCAGACTTAGCAGCAGGTTTGACTGCATTTTCCTTTCTTAATAGGCCTGTCAAACTGGCAGAGCCTCACTGCACTTCTGTGCCAAAATAGCCCTGTAGCAGGTACCCACTGGCTGTAGGTGAGTGCTTGCAGGATTGGGCACTCAGAGGTTGAGTAATATCCCAGTTTATTTCCATCCTGAAGTCCCAGGCCAGGCACCAACCTCTAGACAGTCTCTTCACAAGCACACCAGTTAAAACAGTCCTAGGCTAGCTAACATCAGCACACCTTAGCTCCTCGTATCAGGCATTCTTCCTTCAGGGTCCACCAAGTCAGCATCCTTCAGGCATTCTCCTAGGAGATGTTCACTCCTCTCAGGTCAGGAGCAGACTGCCCCTTCTTCCATGGCTGGCTCTCTTTTATACCGAGCCATGCCCACCAACTTCCGTGTCCTGCTTGGGAGCCATCTTATGTGTTCATAAGACAGGCACCATCTTGTGGCACAGTCCTGCCACAAACCCATATTCAGGGACCTATAATCACTGTATTTTCCACATTGTCAACGATGGGGCAAATGCAGTGAACAAAGGTAAAGATACAAATGCAAAGAAATGCAATTACAAAGAAACCCTAATACAGATACAATTGCAAATACTTGACCTTGTGTACAGCCCTAGTAATGACTGCTGAGTGTTGATTCTATGCTTAATGGTGTGTTGAGTTCTTACATTCTCAAAGATTTTATGCTCTTAAAGAGGCTAGGTCCATAAATAACAATTAGTCAGGTTTGTCAAGGAATAAGACCCCTGACTGTCAGGAGCTTGGAATGAACAGAAAGGGATGGATCACACATTCTCTGAAACAACCAAAGTTGGCTACTGTCAGAGAAGGGATACTATGTTAGATGGAAATACTTTGCTCTGTAGCAAGATGGATCAAATGCAGCCAGGGGGCATTTTGCTTGGTGTCCCCCCCCCCATCACTGAATCAGCCCCCATGGCTGTCCGAGTCTGTTTCCTGTCCTTACTGCTTCTGATCCCTCCAGATGCAGCTGCATCTCTCCCCACAAGAGTTATTTACCCCCACTCAGCTTTGGGAGAAGGGACCTTTCTGCTCTCTTGCCTAAGCCGCACAGAGGACTAGACGGCAGAGCAGACCCATGTCCTGACAAGAGCATAAAGGGACCATCTGTCCCTTCAGGGAGGAAGCATGGGCTGTAAGGAGGGACCTCCGGTATTCAGCATGGACCAAGCAACTGAGGATGCAAAGTCTTTCCATGCACCCTCTGCCGCTTGGCCCACCCCATGGCAACACTCATGACTGCTGGGTGTCTGTTGCCCCTTAGGCTGTGAGAAGCACCTAGGTGGCATAGATAGGTAAATAGGGTCAAAATCTGGGTTTCACATCAATCAAGACCCCTGCACTGACCCTCCAAACATTTCCTGCAATTCAAAGGAATTCTGATAAATTTCATTTTTTTTTTTTTTCCTTTCCACAAAAAAATTCCCTGAGCCAAGGGAAATTGCCTTCCATCTAGCAACACTGGCTGCTCTTTATCTCACCATGCCTAAAATTCCCCAAGTGGACCATGTGCTAGTAGTCCACACCCACCCACGATGAGGCATGCTGCAACCGCTTGAAACTCCAACCACAGAGGCCTCCTCCTAGTCCTCATCTCCTACATAGACAGCACTTACTTACTATATAATTTAACTCGGTCCTGTGCAGCTGCTGTGGGAAGGAGACGCTAGGGGAGGAGCTGTGTGTTTACCTGCCTGGCCTTCATTGGCTCCCTTCTCCTGCCAGATAATACTTATCTAGGGACTGGGGCCACCTCAGGCGTCAGCCCTTGGGCGCCAGCCTAAGGGTGACATCCAAAGGGCGTCGCCCGTTGGCTGGGCCCGTTGGCTGGGGACGCAGTGCAGTGCCCTACCCCCTGGTCGGACTGGGAAAGGAGTGCTCGCCGAGGAACCAGAGGAGCTACAGGCCCATCAGGAGTCTGGTGTCGGCCAGGAGTGGAGCGACTGTGTTACTGTGGATATTAGTGGGAGCTGGTGCTGAGCACAGCAGGGCTTCGGACTCTGGAGATTACAGTGCTGCAGACTGCTAAGGAGAGACGGGAGCATCTGTAAGATCAAAGGATCCTAGTGAAAGCCCTGCACCAAAGTGATTGTGATGACTGCCAGAGACAGAGGGGTAGCCTGTTAATCAGGCAGTGTTCCATCTCTACTCTTTGGAGGGAGAGCTGTGTTGCAGGCTGGGACCAGCAGCAGAGAGCTGACCTCGGATTACCTGGTGACTGTGTGAGCGGTGGAGTGAGGGAGGCTAGGGACTGACAGGTGTGGAGCCTTAGGTGTGCGACGGGTGAGGGCCACGTACTTTGGTTGGACATTGCTCCATTGACCCTGTTGTGGGGTTCCGTGTATTGGGCTTTTGGGGGGAGCTTTGGACTCTGGCCTGGGGTGGTGTGCCTTCCTCTCCTAGTAATAGCTGAACCTTTGTACTAAAATGACAGCGGAGGTTTTGGGAGGAAAAGGTAAATTTACTTCCAAGAAAAGATCGTGGCAAGCTGCTGTGTCGCCGGATAACGATGTGCCACACGTGAAGCAACTTAAGCTCCAGGACTTGGGCTTTATTGAAGGCCATGGACTGAACTCTGTCTCACCTATTGTTACTAGCAATCGATATGATGTCTTGGCGGATAGTTCAGAATCATCTACAAAGTCTCCAACTGTTATAATGAAAGGGTTGGGGTGTGCTGCTGACCCAACTGGCTATCGTCATAGCTCTCCAAATGTATATAAGATGTTGGGAGACCAGTGTATTTTGGTTAGCAAAACAGTTGATTCCCTGTTCAAAGATTCTGCAGAAGTGAAGGAGAGGGTTGGGGCCATTCAACAATCCTTGCAGGGTATACAGGGGGACATAAAGGGTATAATGTCACATCTATATACATTAGCTCCTCCTATTTTTGGCTTCGGGAACCCAGAAGGCCCATAATGAGGGATGTCTTGAGTTGCCCCCATTACAGGCTGTGGCTGGGAGGCCAGTGGGAGTGCCTTTATTAGTGTGTGATCCTAAAACAATCTCTTTGAAGATCTATCCGCTCCCAAACGGCATTATGCCTAGGTGGCATTCCCCTCTCTTGATCCAGAAGCATTTGGTAACTATCCTTCATATAAGGCTCAGGATTTCCGATATTGAGCAGTTTTACTTTCTCCCTCCTACAGACCATGCTCAAAGATTGGTAATTCATTTTTGTAGCGAAGCAGTGGTCCAGAGAATTTTGTTGGCTAGGGAACTTTTGAAATCTAAACGGGTTCTCCTAAATAGGGTCTATGCCTCTGGCGGGTCTCCTCCCGGTTTAGACTGCAGGGAAGATATACTCCCCCAGCAATGGAGGATGTGTCCATCTGGGGTGGATGGACGTGATACCCCACAGGCTTGTGCAGCCCAGCAATTAGGGGGCACTCAGTCTTGTCATCCTGCCCGCCCTGGGCCATCAAACTCAGGGATGGAGGTCGCCGTGGATGACTCTGTATGTAGGATGGAGGTTATATTACCTCTTTGCCCCCAGCCCCCTTTCATTTCTTCTAGCCAAGAGCTATTGGGGCCCTCAACTCATGACTTAGTGGGAATAGGCACAAATAACCCTGAGAAGAATGGCCAGATCTTGCAAGGGAAGATGTGCCTTGACCAGGGGGAAGGGGGAACTAGGGCCCCAGAAATTACTACCTTGCAATTACCCTTGAAAGATCTTGAGGTTGAAGATGGTCCTTGGATTCAAGCTTTTCAGTCTAGTACTAAGAACGATCAGAATTTAATTTTGGGGAGATTGGGATCATTACACGCTAGGCTTACGCAGGTGATAGGAGCGAAAACTGAGGGGCATGAGGAGGGGAATAATAAGGAGCCCTTAACTCTTGTTGATGTGGGGAGAAAGGGGAGTTTGGGGCAAATAAATCAGTCTTCTGGGCAAGGTATTGGGGCAAATGGGATCGTGAGGAGTAAGGGGGGTAGGGATGCTGTTTTGGCAGCTGTCCCACCCCAGCTTTGCAGCTCTGTTGTCCATAACTCCAGGGAGAGCTCAACAAGTGATAGTTTCTTTGAAGAGCCAAGAGGCTTTAATGATGTTATCCCTGAATGACTCCCTGACGGAGTTTGCTCTTTAGCGATTCTGTCCTGGAATATCTCTGGGTGACGTAACAAGGCAGGAGATTTGGATTTTAGAAAGGGTCTTAAGTCCTTTCAGTGTATCTGTCTGCAGGAAACTTGGATGACGGGGGATTTCAAAGTTGAGGGTTATGAGGTTTTCACGACCCCGGCTGTTCTTCCCTTGATAGCCAGGAAAGGTAGGCCTAGTGGAGTTTGGGCGCTCCTTTTGGCAGATTCTTTGCACGCTTCAGTTTCTGTCTTGCCTACCTCTTCTTCCTTTTTTGCCGCTTGGAAATTAACTGTTCCCCGAATAATTAGGGACCTGGCCTTAATAAATGTATATATTCCCCCTAGGACTTTGCCCCATTATAGGGAGGGAGTCTGGAGTGATCTGAGTAATTTGGTTTTGAGTTGTAAAAATGATTATCCAGCAGCTCCATTGGTGGTGGCTGGTGACTTCAATGCTAGAGGTGGTTCTCTGTTTAAAGGCATAGGAGAATTTTATGAGGATCCGTGGATCCCCCCTGCAATGCTGCAGAAAAGGACCTTAAGGGATGGGGGTACAAATAGTGCTGGATTGAACTTATACAAGTTTATTAAGTCAACAGAACTGGTAATGTTAAAGGGTGCTATGCCAGGGGACCCAAAGGGTGACTGTACCTTCTTCTCAAGGGCGGGGAAGAGTACAATTGATTATATCTTAGTTTCAGACTCGTTATTTTTGCAGATATTGGATTTTGCTGTCTTGAGATCCCCTGATTCTGAACACTTCCCCTTGGCAACTTGGATTTTGGATAAATGTCCAGTAGGGTCATGTCCTTTAGACCCCCCTGGGGCCCCTCCTCTTGTAGGGTGTGAGCTTATGGGGCCAAGGGTTAGATGGTCATCTGCGGTGCAGGAGGAAGTT
The DNA here is from genome assembly GCA_003113815.1 of Sphenodon punctatus. Lineage (NCBI taxonomy): Eukaryota > Metazoa > Chordata > Lepidosauria > Sphenodontia > Sphenodontidae > Sphenodon > Sphenodon punctatus. Next base: position 103,044 of record QEPC01007800.1, read on the forward strand.
GGTTCCCTTTTGACCCAAGATCTTTTGCAAGCGTTCCAGGTGGATGTGTTTGATAACCCGGTGAAGGCCCTGAGTAGATATGAGGAATTGATTTAAACTCTTCGCCTTGTGCTGACAGCTCCCTCTGAGACCCGATTGGCAATCGCCCATAATAGGGTTGGTTTGATGGGGAGTGCCGCTATGCAAAAAGGAATCTAAATAGGCTTCTTCATAACTTAAAAAGGAACTTAGTCAGTCCTAGGGAGAGTACTGTGTATTTGGTGGCTAGACACCACTACAAGAGGCTTTTAATGGAAAAGAAATAAATTTACCAGTTACATCAATGGGAGAAGTTTGAGGCAGCTGTTAAAGAGAGGGATGTAGACAGGTTCTGGCAGATTATTAAATCTGCCTGGGCTGCTGGCCAGGGGCAGAGGGAGGTAAATATTCCCACGAAGATTTGGGAACTCCACTATAACAACATTTTTGGGGATAATGCTGATTTAGTTGTTGGTGTGGTTGCTGTACCCTTGTGCATCGGCCACAAATGGGAACCAGTTGTTCCCTCGGATGTGGCTCTTCTGATTTCTGGGTTGAAGCCAAAAAAGGCCCCTGGGATCGACCTAGTCTCTGCAGAGGTATTAAAGGGGAATGTTGATTGGTGGAGTAGGGTTCTAGCCTCTCTTTTTACTTCCTTAAATGAAACAGCGTTGCTCCCTAAGAACTGGATTTGAAGTGTAGTGGTGCCTATCTTTAAGCGGGGGGATCCTAGTGATCCAGTGAACTACTGTCCTATAAGCTTGCTAAGTATTATTGGCAAGCTATATGCGAAAACCCTATTAAATAGGCTACAGGATTGGATAGCGCATAAAAAGCTGATTGGGGTGGAACAGGCTGGGTTTCAGAAGGGAGTGTCCACTATTCACCATGTGTTGGTGTTAGATCAATTAATTACAAAATATGTAAAACTGAGGTTAAAATCCAAACTATACCTCTGTTTTATAGATTTAAGAACCGCATTTGACATGGTGAATAGAGATAGACTATGAACTAAACTCAGAGATAATCAAATTGATGGGCGGTTGTTGAGGTTATTGCAGGCTCTGCATATGGATACCTCCCTCCAGGTCAGAGTAAATAGATTGGGACTTCTGTCTGAGGCTGTTCAGGTTGTGAGGGGTGTTAAACAAGGCTGTGTTCTTGCGCCCACCCTCTTTAATCTATATTTGGCAAATGTAGTGGGTGCTCTGTCTAACTGTGATTTTCATCCCGCAGAATTGGGTGGTTATAAAATTCCCGTATTATTATTTGCGGATGACACTGTCCTAATTTCCCGCACTAAAGTGGGATTAGGAATGATGATGATAGCCTTCCATAATTATTGTAACACAGAGGCATTGTCAATTAACTACCAAAAAACAAAGATGCTGGTAGTCAGTAGAGCCAGGGTATCCCACAAATGGTTCATGGGAGGCAATAAGATTGAACAAGTTCGCTCCTATAAGTATTTGGGAGTTACCATCTCCGCATTTCCATCTTGTTCAGCCCAGATTACAGCTGTTAGTTCTCTTGCGAAGTCAACAACGCGTGGCATCTCTAGTTTCTACTGGTCTAAAGGGGGTAGACTTTATAAGCCGGCCCTGCGACTTGTTAAAGGAAAACTTATCCCCCAACTTTTGTATGGAGCCCAGGTTTGGGGCATGAGGGATGTGCATGGACTGGAATCAGAATTAAATAGGTTGCTTTGGCTGATTGCCCAGGTTCCTAAAGGTATCCCTCTCGCGCTCCTTAGGGTGGAAATGGGGGTTTCAAGAGTAAAGACAATGGCTGATTTAGCCATGCTTAAGTTTTGGCTGAAGTTATCCCACTCGGAGGCTGATTCACTGGCAAAAAGGATTTTTCCAGTGGCTAAGGGAGAATGGCCCGCTACGGTGGAGGAAATTCTCCACCAAATGGGCTTTTCGGTAATTTATGCACGCTCCCACCCATTTTTGCAGATCTGGGCTGAAATCAAAGCGAGGAGTAGAGATCTAGAACTCTAGTTTAATCGGGAGCAAATAGGTTTCCAGAAGGTCTCTCCGGAGTATCAGTTTTTTCCAATTTTTGAATCCGGAGCTACCTATTTGACTGAGACCTGAATGGAAAAGTATAGGCCTGCATTTACAATGGCTAGGCTTGGTGTTTTCCCCTCATCTGTGGTTGAGGAAAGGCGGAAAGGTATCCCCATGCCAGAACGTTACTGCAAGCACTGCCTTAAGAACGGAGTTAAACATGTTGAGACAATGGCACACATTTTGCTTTTCTGTCCTGCCTATGCCAAGTGGAGGGCTACGTTTACTCAGGACCCTCCTATTGGTACCGGTGATATAGCGCCAAAGGAGGTTTTCTATTTGAGAGCTTCCGATTCAGTAGTTACATTACAAGTGGCTAAATATTTGTCTAAAGTCCTACAATGGAAAAGAATAGAAGAATAATCATGGCTGATTATTATAGACAGTGAACAAGATAAGTGTATGCCTTGGCTTGGGGAACTGTTATGTTTGGGCTTTGTTCTATCCCTTTTGGGGATTGATGTGAATTTACCTTGTGGGGTGGTTCCTGATTTATATATATTATTATATTACATTTGTTAAGTGGAAATATACTGTTGTATTATTGGGTATTTGATAGTTACGTTGTATGATGTATTGTATTCTCCTGTGTGTGTGTGTGTTTGTTGTTTTACGATGGCCTTGGCCAGGTAATAAATTTATTGACTGGCGGGGTGTACAGGTTAAAGCTTGTTCAGCGCACTGTGAATAAAACCATTTTGGAAAAATAAACTTAACTCACTAGAAGGAAGTGCATTTTTACAGCCTTGATCATTCATGAAGTCTAGAGCTTGTGGGATCTTGGGGGCCCCTTTCAGCTGGGACATGGGGCATTTTCCCATGCCTTAAGATAGCACTGTGCTCACTGCATTGGTGTCTGGATAAATTCTATTAGAATTAGATTAAATGGAGCTTGTAGAGGGGGAAAAAACCTACATAAAATGGTCAGGTTCAAATGTCCTAATCACAATGGTACTGCTTAAGGAGTAAGAGACTGATCAATGGGACTGATCCAAACACTGTCGTAGCAAGTCTTTATATTGCCTTTAGTGGCCTTTGGAACAAACCCAGTGTGAGTAAAAGTATCAGATGCAGGATGAAAGAGTATCTCAAATTATGGAAGTGGAAAGGCAATGCAAAATGTTAAAAATGTCTTTGTATTTATACCTGCAGCTGTACTCCAGGATGCACAGCTTTGCCAGGCATAATAAATCTTCCTTTGTTTCAGAAGTCAGTGTATCTGAGACCTTCTTGTTCTTGGATAACTAATTTGCATTCAAATTATCTCTCAACATCATTTCATAGGCTATAATTATTTATATCATCCAGAGACAGATAAAATATTCATTTTGGAAAACAGATGCCTGGCAGATAGTGAAAACAGTTCCTCATGACAGAAAATTATAATGTTTTTGTAACCATGACTAGAGCTGGGTGAAAAATCTGACATGGGAACTGAGACTGTCAGAAGGTATGGAGACAAATTTAAACTAGCAGCAAGTACCTTTTGCTAGTTTGTAGTTACCTAAAGCTAATTCCTCAGTCTGCTGTGTAGGAAAGTTCAGATCCAGGCAAGAATAAAGTTGGAAAGAATTTTTATAATACAAATAAGGTATGCATATTATCACTTGAAATAGTAAGAATGACAGTTTTTATATTAATATTCACAAAATATTCATTACTGCAGACTTTCTTTGTCTAAGTGTTATGCCTATAGAATGAGTTTCTTGCTTGAATCCACCAGGTATAACCAGTCACATAAAGCTGTAGTGGAAATGGAAGGTATGCATTAATTCTGTATTATTAACAATAATAGGATAGTCCTGTACAATAGGTGAAAGGTACTGCACAAATAATAAGTCCTTAGCACAAGAACAGACTAATCATCTCCCCCCTCTAACCCATCATTTAGACTGTGACCAGTCCTCTACTGCCGCTCTAAAATCTATCCCCTCTCTCAATACCTTGTGTATTCCTTAGGCATCTCTTCCTTATGCAAACGTCTTTTTTCTTGAATTAGGGTGAAAACAGACATGACGCTAGCTACACTTTAATATTTTTTATGCATGTTGCAAGGTTGCATAGGGCACAAATATAGCCCTGCAACATGCATAAGAAATGTTAAATTATTATTAGCAAGCATTTATATAGCGCCAGCAATATACTTGGCATTTTACAAAATAATAGAATAGACACGGTCCCTGCCCTAGGGCTTACAATCTGAGAGACGGGTGAGAGGGAGACAAAGAAAGGGGAACAGAGGGAGAGACAAGGAGTGTAACATTCACGAAGATGCGAGGTCCCAGGTGCACGCGGTTGGCTTGGTTACATCAAGAATTATGGCTGGTTGGTCCATGTGGTGAGAATATGAGTACACAGACCTTAGGTAACAGAATGTACTGGATGGAGGGTATCAGCAGGAGTTAGGTGAGGGGAGCGAGGAGTCGGGGAGGGCAGAGCAGAAGAGGCAAATCTTGAGGAGGGATTTGAAGGTACGAAGGGAGGGGGCAAGGCGGATGTGGGCAGGGAGGGAGTTCCAGATGTGGGGGGCAGCTAGGGAGAAGGGACGAAGGTGGTTAGGGGAGCAGGGGAGGTGTGGGAGGGTTAGCGAGGGGACACAGGAAGAGTGGAGTTCACAGATTGGAGTACGGAGGGAAATTAGCTCAGAGAGGTAGGGGGGAGCAAGGTTGTGAAGAGCTTTATTTATTTATTTATTTATATTTATTTCCTTATATTTATATGCCGCCCCCCCATGCCTATGGCATCTTGGGGCGGCTTCCAACATACTACAAAACAATTTTTTAACATAAAAAATCTACAACATCTTAATTAAAACAAATTTAAATCACTCCCCCAGAAATTACCCCCCCC
>QEPC01007800.1:115177-126404 GCA_003113815.1 Sphenodon punctatus
CGCACACACCAGTGTGCCCATGCACACACCCCACATACAGAGCAACCGGGGAAAACAGGTTGCTCTGTGCCTGGGGATGAGTGGGGGGGGGTGAGTGGGGATGCGTGTGTGGCCATGTGCATGCCCCGCCTGCCCACCGCGCACACACCAGTGTGCCCATGCACACACCCCACCTGGCGACACTGTGTAAAAACGGCCCTGGGCCATTTTTAGATGTGTGCGGCGGTGCCCGTGCTTGTTTACCAAAAGACCCAGCAGCCCGATTTACATGTGACGCCACCGCCGCCGCATACGTGCATGTGCGGGCGATGCGCATCCATTTCCGGCCGCGAACTGACTGGGTCGGCAATCGAGGCCGGTCACACGTGGCCAGAAATGGATGCGCATCGCCCGTGCATGCACGTTTCGGCAGCGGCGGCACATGTAAATCGTGCTGCCGGGTCTTTTGGTAAACAAGCGTGGGCGCTGCCGCACACGTCTAAAAATGACCTAGGAGGTATCATGGCCTTTCATGAAAGGGAATAATACGTGCACAGGACTGAAAATTCTGAAATCAAGCTAAAGAAGGGTGGAGATGAGAAAACAAAATATCACAATTGTTTGTATGTTTTAATGCTATTATAATTTGGGAAAATCAGGAAAGTAAATAAATTTTAAAATGTGCCTGCAACTTCTCAACCTCATGAATGTCCTCTTGTCTCTCCCAGTGTTTGCCTCTCCCTTGTCTCCCCCTCCCTTGTTTTTAGATTGCAAGCCTCTTGGGGGTAGGGTCCTCTCTAGAACTATTGATTGTACAGTGCCAGGTACATTGCTGGTGCTATATAAATACTACTACTACTACTAATAATAATAATAATAATAAATAATTAGTAAATAATTGTGTCCACCCTGAATACTAGCCTTTTATCCATATCCAGTTCTGACAGAAATGTCCCACAGTCTTGTCTTGAGATCCATACTGACAGTGTGAGCCTTTGGTTGCCTAACACCAACACTAGCCCATAGTGTAGCATGAGCCCCATTCATTTGTGCTGGTGCTAAACAGCTAGAGAAAAGAGAATCACACTACAAATGGGGTTATGGTCTTCACAGAAGCCCCATTGAAATAAATGGTAATCTTTCCATTGCCTTCATTGAATTTTGTCTATACAATATCTATCAGTCTTCTATTGAAGAGCTATTCAGACTTCATAGTGAAGATAAATACTGAATAAATGCAGAGCTATTCAATTTCAGAGGTTAGTTACAATTAAGAGAGAGGCTCACTCAGTTATGAATGCAGTACATCTTTAAGTTTAGGAATTTTTTGAGCTGCATGTCTTTGAGGATGTTGCACACAGAGAACTATTATGGAAACCAATCCCCCACCCCCAAATGCTTTTACTTCTTGATGATTATGACCTAATTAATGGTACTATAACTAGGAGCCCCAATAATGGACTAGAGCTCCATAGTGCAATCACATAAGAGAAAATTCATGTTCTGGAAGAGACCATGGCTTTTCATTCTGTAAAAGATTATTTGTATTTGTCGTATAATCTGCTTAATTTGTGTTCATTCCTAGATGTGCTACTGCCTACAGCAACGAGATTTGAATAAACAACCTTGTGTTTGGAAGATTATACTAACAAAGGTAAACCTGGAAAGTTTTGCACTCTATCATAAACTGATGATAAGGATGATTAAATATTATGTCTACAGGCCTCTTTTATGGATCAGAAGAGAACTCCACTGAAGCTCTATTCAGTTTCAGAGGTTAGTTACAATTAAGAGAGAGTCTCACTTAGTGATTAATGCAGTACATTGTGAAGTTTAGGAATTTTCTCAGCTGCATGTCTTTGAGGATGTTTCGCATAGAGAACTTTTATGGAAAGCAATCCCCCCCCCCCCCAACTCATTCCCATGTACAGTCCTTTGTTTTGTTCATTCAGGGGGGTGTTAAAAAAATATTTTTGTTTCCCTTCATAATCTTGCCACTAATGGGTAGTGTTCCAATGCCATATGTCAATGACTAAACATGCCTATCACTGTAATCTACCCCAATGTGTGAAGCTAGAGTAGCTCCTGCTGCTGCTGCTGCACACTCTGTATTTAATTCTGAGGGCATTTTCACATGATGCTCTCCATCCACTACCCACCCACCATACATGCTGCATGGCTGCAGTGTTGCCCCATGGGTGCCCTGTAACATGTATAGTGGGTGGGGGGCGGGGGTAGTGGGTGGAGAGTGTCTTGTGTGAAAATGCTCTGAGTGAGCTAGTCCATGCTGGTGGCATTTGTAAAGAAAGGTTTAAGCTGGTGTTGTTAGCAGTCTCATTGAGGACCCATACTTAGAATATGAAGCAGTTTACATTATAAACCAGGCAGATGAATCTGAATATTGATGAGGAAACAAAGCATGCAATTTGGTTATTTGCAACATTAATTCTGAACAGACAGAGGCCTAATGTTCTAAATCAATACAAAAGGGATGAATGCCGACTTTTTTATTGTGTTTGCTATAAATAGCTTGGCTCAAGTTAATAAACCTCTCAGATAGATGTTACAGTAATTACAACTGAAACTTTAACATTTATCCATAGTTTCCACACAGGGTGTTTTTAGACAGACCTGGGGGTGGCCACCCCTGGGTCTCCTATGTCTGTGGTGGGTTTACATGGAGGTGGCTGCAGCTGCGGCCCACAGTCCATCCATATGGAACCCCCTCCCCTGCACCATAGAGGTGCGGGCAGATCACCAGGCATTCTAGGCTGCTACCGGCAGCTTTATAGCTGTTGCCAGGGCAACCCCTGGCCGGAAGCAGAGCTGCAGTGGCCCATCTGTGAGTAGACAGACCGTTGCTCTACCCCCAGCCAGTGCTCTGGCTTTGGGTGGCCTGCCCCATTTGCAGTGCTCCAGCATGTTCTGGAGCACCACAAATGGAGTTGGTCTGGAGAAGGCAGCGCCTGCTCTGCCTGACCCCAGAGTGACCTTTATTTTATTTATTTATTTATTTATTTCAATTTTTATCCCACCCTTCCCAAATGGCTCAGGGCAACTTACAAAACAAGTAAAAGCAATACATATAAAAACAGCATAAAAAATCCCCAACCCCCGCCTCTTCCCCCCAACCTCCCCAACCCCCACAGCCCCACAAAACCCTCCCTGATCACCCCCTCACATCCGTACTCCAAACACCCACCAAACACCCTATTCNCTATCGGTCCAATTCCCTGCCGTGGTCCCGGTCCCGTCACGTCTGTTCGTCTGGATCACAGGGGGTGGTTGGGCGGCTCGCCACCGCTGGGAATCCACTGTGGTGAATCGGGACCGCGTAATGTCTGAAATCACCTATACTCCCTGGCCCAGCAACTTCTAGGGCCAGTCCCAGGTGCATGTCTTCATTGCACCCCCTTCTAACACAGGAATGTTTGACAGTCACACACTGACTCACCCATCAGAAAAAACAAAAGTTTTTGTCATTAGTTTTTAAAAATTCAATGAAATATAAACATCTCTTTCAAGAGCTGGGGCTCCCTGTGCTACAGGCTCTTATGTTATGCATATGCTGTTATCTCTAGTGTACCCATGGGAGCCTTGTGGTGGGGTCCCCCTCCTGGATCACTATGGGTCCCCACATTTGAGGCTCGGAGCACCCATAATTTATGCCAGTGCTTCTTTACATGCTCATGTTGTCATTTCAACTTTATTCATAGACCCCAATTAATTACTGCCAATTAATTGCTGAATGATGAAATTCTGACCAACAAAGTCAACAAACTACTGAATAAATGAACCATGAATAACAAATGCAGGAATAACAAAGTGAATGAACTGCACAAAATTATGAATAGAAACCCGATGAATACCAAAGTGATGAATTTCGCAACAGTAGTGAATTTGACAAACAATAATATGTTTCTGGAATTAAATTACCTAATTTTATTTGTGAATTTTAAATGGCGAGTTTGTTTCAGCTGTACTGCTGATAAGCTGTTTAGTGCTAACTGCTGGCTGGTGGTTAAACAATGGATTGCCTTACAGAGATGCAATGTGTAGGGTGGTTGAGGCTAGTGCTCGGTCTGGCATGGGGTGAAAACAGACATGATGCTAACTCCACTTTAACACCATTTAAACATTTCTTATCCATGTTGCAGGGCTGTTTTTGTGCCCTATGCAGCCCTGCAACATGCATAAGAAATGTTGAAGCGGTGTTAAAGTGGAGTTAGTCATGCCTGTTTTCACCCATGGTGCTGGGAGAGTGGTCCTCATGTGGGGCCAATCTGTCATCTCTTGCTCCATCAAGCAGGGCAGACCTGATTACAAAGAGCTGCAGGTCATAAAATGCCCACATATGTCTCAGGAGCTGTGATAAATGAACCAACCACACTGGTTGGGGTGTGTCTCTCTCCTCCACAGCCTATATCATATTTAATACATTACTGTCATCCCTGAGGATGAAGAAAACACAAATGTATTCTGTTACAATTTACTCTTATCATAAAAAAACATTAGTATCTTTTATTCCCATAGATATTTGACTGTGTGGGCCACATCATTTAGGTTGTGCTGATGGAGAGCAGCCAAGACTCCATCTAGTCTTTCTGCTTTCTCTTTAATGTAGATTGGGTAAGAAAAGTTTGCATGTTTGATATTTCTGTTTCTTTTTTTACATTAAAATACTGTATTAACTCCTTGTGTGAGGTTTGGCATGTTTTTTAATGTTTTAAACCTTATCAAAAGGATTAAAATAAGTTATGACCATACAATTTCCATGGGAGAATAACTCATATCCGATTGAATAGGGAATCCATCCTTGATTTGAATGGCAGTATGACAATTTGCACCTGTTAAGGATCTGGTCAAAAAGGTTTCATGCATTTTTAAGTTTAATTATAAGTATTCTAAAAACCTGTAAAATGTCATCGAAAATTAATTCTTAATGTTTTTATCTGTATCCCCCCTTCCACTCTCTTTCCTAGGAGAGAAATACTTCTCTACTAGATTCTAAAAGGTGGTTGAAAAACTTGAAAATTAGTTTTTCTTTTGAAATATAATGGTATTTTCTCACTCTTTTGTGCACAGAAGAGGTGAAAGTTTCAGAAAACTTGTTAAAATGGCCAAACACCTATCAGAGAGAAACATTATTCTGTCCTCTTATGCCTTGTGAAACTTTTCTTCAAAAATGATACAGTTGGGCCTCTGCAGGAGAAGGCATGATGTCTGGAAGAAGACAGTAGATGTCATAGCTGGGTATAGCCGGATTGACTGATATCCTCCCATGAAAATCTTTGGGAAAATACCTATGGGAACCAATATTGATCCTGCTAGCAGTAACTTCCAGTCCAAGTTGTCAGATCCAAGGCAGTATAGTCGATGATTACCAGGACAATTTGCCACATACACTATTATCAAATCATTGAATAAACCAATTAGAGATTCCACCTTAAAAATACCCAGAGTGTGGGAATAGCTTTATTGCAGAAACAACCTTCATTGCACACCAGGGAATCCACAAGGGAGAGAAATCCTGTAAATGCCAGAAGCTTCAGTAGAAGCTTGACACTTGTGAAATAACAGAGGATCTACACAGGAGAGAACACTTAAAATTTCCCAGGGAAATACTAAAGGGTGAACTTCAATCTCATTACACATCAAAGAACCCAAATAGCTTTCCAATCCTTTACCTCAGCCACACTTGAGAGAGAGGGGGGCATGAATGGTAGAGTTCACTTGGGAGGGGCTGGTAACTCTGTAGTAGCAAACCCAAAGCTTAGCTATTGAGCACTGGTAGTGCTGCTGGAGTGCTCTAACAAACACCTATTTAACCAGTGAGCAGTTTGAAAAGTGCTTCTCTAGGGGCTCAACTGAAAACACCAAATTGCAGTTGCTTTTGCACCTCAAGTGGAAGAGCTTGGAAAATATAAAGGTCAGGAGTTCAAGTTGGACTTATGTGAGGGAACTATTAAATAGATGTGACTTATGCTGCTTTTTAAAACAAAACCATAACTTTTTCAACTCAGCCTCAAACTTAAGCAACAAGATATCTTAAGATTGCATAAATGTACATAAATAAGCACATACACATTTATGCAAATTAGGAGAGGCATTTTTGCATTGACTGAATCATGGGGGCTGCAATGTGCAGGCACTAACCCTTTAAGGCCAGTCTGCCCCTTTGGACTGGTATAAAGAGGGAAATGCTGAAAATTCAGGCAGTCTTCTGCAAGCTTCTGAAGGGAACAGAAGCCTGGGCAGGAGGGCTTATGCTGGGACCTGGGCCCACACTGCAGAAAGGGGCAGCCAAACCAGCCAGACCCACAACTGCTGCGCCCAGAGCTGAAGGTATGAACCCCAGCCCAAGGCCGTTATTACACGGACGGGGGTGGGTGTTCTGGCATGGTGGGTGGAGGGGTGTGTGTGTCCCTTTACATGGACACCCCCCCCTCCATCCATGTCCACCCATCCCCACCCATGGGACCTCCTCCGGTTTTCTGGAGGGCTCTGTGGATGTAGATGGATGGGGGTGGCACGCACCACCACCCATTGCCTGTGGTGTTCACACGGGCAAACACCCACGGCCGGATGTGTACACAGACACCCCCACTGGCGGAACACCCTCCTGCACACCCGGGGGGGGGGGAGGCATCAATGTAAAAACAGCCCAAGTTGTAAGGGAAAGAAGGGGGGCAAGTGCCGCAGGCTTTGAGGGTTGTTCTCTCTATAATATCAACTGTAATTCACATAGTGTGCTAAAGCAATAAATTAATCAGAAGCAATCAATCAATAGTTTATTGGAATATAAGCTTACACCATGATCCATCAATGGACAACAGATAACAAATATAAAAATAAAAACATCACAGACAAACATAACACCACACTTACTAGACAAAAATCTCTGTCTCAAGTCTTCTGCCTTAAAAGCAATCAAGGCTAGCCTCAATAAATACTGCTCATTATCCTGTTGCATTATCCATATGATTTTCTCACTGAGTGAATATGCTTTAAAAAAGCCAGGTACATCAGACAGGAATTGCAATCTAATATTATGATAAAGTGGGCACAGCAATAAATAATGCACCATGTCCTCAAGGTCTTTTTTACAATACGGACAAACTCTCATCTCTTTAGGAATCCCTAAGCGACGACCCTCAAGAATTGCAGAGGGCATATGTTGGCAATGGAGTCTAGTCAAGGCCATTCTCAAAGATGGTCTAATATCTAGGGGCAAGTATTTATCAAGTCCAACCTCACATTTCCATAAAACATAGAGGGGAGCTATGCATGAAGTATAAGCAATTGCCCAATCATTTTGGTGTGCAATGTCGCAAATTCTCTGGAACAAAATTAATTTTTCTCCTTGGGAAAACAATCTTTAGTTGTCTGAAAGGCAGTAAACAAACCCCATCATTTTAATATTGTTAGTTATAAACAAAAACCAAGGTGATTTACTAGTAACATCAAAGGCAGAATCCTCAATAAATCACATCTTAGGAAGCCTAAGGGGCGAATAGGTCAACATTCTAAACCAGTAGCCGAGCATCCTAAGTAGTGTAATAAAGTGGATGAAGGATACTCAGTGGAATGGTCTGCAGTCTGATATTTGGGACAAGAAGAAGGAGGTGGGAAACAGATGGCCCATATCCTGCAGGGAAGTAGCAGGGGCAAGAGGGCCATTCACCACAAGGGGCATAGTTGTATTGTATGCAGATTTTGTATTGTTTAAATGTGGGATTATTTTTGCATTACTGAACTAGGGTGCATGACTTCCCTGGTGTCAGGAGGTTCAGCTTCTAGCCCTCCCTTGGTGCTTGAAATGTTAGGATGCCTGGTCGTTTTTACATGGACGGGGATGGGTGAGGGGACGGGTGGACCAGATCACCAGGACCAGATGGTATTCATCCCAGAGTTCTGGAGGAACTCAAATATGAAATTGCAGACCTACTGTTAGTAATTTGTAACCTATCGCTAAAATCTGCCACTGTACCTGAGGACTGGAGGGTGGCAAATGTAACCCCGATATTTAAAAAGGGATCCAGAGGTGATCCTGGAAACTACAGACCAGTAAGCTTGACGTCTGTGCTGGGCAAAATGGTGGAAACTATCATTAAGAACAGAATTGCTGGGCATGTTGATAAACATGGCTTAAAGGGGAAGAGTCAACATGGATTTAGCAAAGGTAAGTCATGCCTCACTAATCTGTTGGAATTCTTTGAGGGTGTAAATAAGCATGTGGACAAGGGAGACCTGGTAAATAAAACCAGGCAGAAGCTTGGAGTAAACTTTTATTTGTTGAGTATGGAGCTGAAGAAGAATGCAGGAGTTTAATTTCAAGATTGAACACATATCAGGAAAAAGGAACATTGTAGCAGATGCCTTGTCTAGACACCATAGTAACTAAGATGTAAACTAATGTAGTCACACTTACTCAGCAACTGTATCCAGGAATGTTACGCAAGAAGGGGGCGGGGTGCTTGAAGAAGACTTCTAGAAAAGATTGTTAAGTCTTGTTAAAGACTCTCCTCCTCTCCCTTCACTGGCTCCCCCTTCTGGAACGTATCCTGTTCAAACTCCTGGTTTTCACGTTCAAATCGCTCCATGACCAAGCTCCCCCTTACCTCTCGGACCTAATCGCCCTACGCGCTCCTGCGCGCGCTCTCCGCTCTTCCGCTGTCCCCTCCCTCGCTCTCCCTCGCTTCTCCTGCTCGCCCAACCGCCTTCGTCCCTTCTCCCTCGCTGCCCCGCATGCCTGGAACTCCCTCCCTGCCGACGTCCGCCTCGCCTCCTCCCTCCGCTCCTTCAAATCCCTCCTCAAGACCCACCTTTTCCATGCTGCCTTTCCCAATGCCCTCTAGTCTTTCCCCTTGCTCTTACTGTCAGCCCTCCTCTGCTGACTGCTGCTACCGACCACCTTGTAACCAAGCCAAGTACACGCACCTGAGACTTCGCATCCGCCTGAATGTTTGTTTGTCTTCTCCCATGTCTCTCCCGCTGTCCCCTCTCCTTGTCTCCCCCTCCTTGTCTTTTAGATTGTAAGCCACAGGTAGGGACCGCAGCTGATTGTATGTTCTGTACAGCGCCAGGTTGTTACTGGCGCTTTATAAATGTTTAATAATAATAATAATAATAATTAAAGGTCACTTTAATTCTGAACCAGGGTAAAAAGGGTTAATCGAGCTCCCTTTACCACGAAGGGAGCGGGGTGGGAGTCAAAATTCTAAGGCAGCAGTTAGGGCAGTTGAGAGAAAGGAAAGGGTCTGGAAGACAGACGGAGAACAGGAAGACAAAAGAAAAATAAACTGCTCGGGGTTATTAAATGAAGGAAAATGAAACAAGGAAAAGGGAGAGTGGGTTAATGGTAGGATTAGTTAGTTTGAGGATGGCTAAGTGGGTTAGATAAGCTTGGATGTGTTTTATCTCCTCTATTTTTTTCTGACTTCAAAGAATGTACCTTGCTGATTTGGGCTGTAGGGGAATATATGAGAAATCTGTGAGTTAATGTCCCCCGGTTATATCCTATACTGTTAGAATATAATCAAATTCCATTTGTTATAACTGGAGGTGGTGATCCTTTATGCCCCACGCCTAACTGGCCTTACGCCAAATCACTGAAATCACAGGACCACAGAGGTAAGACAGGACAAGTGGTGATACTTTTATGTTTCCTGGGAGCAGGTTTTTTTCTTTTTTAAAAAGGTGAGTCCAACCATCCTAAGGAAGGCATATTGGGAGAGATAAATAAGCAGGAGGACTAGCTGGATCGTCACAAGCATGTACAGATTTTCAGTGTGGCCCATAGGAGGGAAAAGGCTCCCTACTTCTGCTTTACATCATAGCATTTCAAGCAGTAGGATTTTAAAAACTGGTATAAAGGAATCTTGGTGCAAATGAGAATTGGTTCTTAACCAGCTAGTCTTACTTTTTGAAAAACATATGTATTCAAGATATGAAACTTCACCTATAACCCAGAGTTACTAAATGACATGTCATTTCCAATTAACTACATTGGTGATGGTTAAAGGAGACAGTTATGTAAGAGAAGAAAAAACTTTGGGTTTCTGCTTTAAATACATGTAGAAACTAATGTACCTAATGGAAAATAGAAAATGACCTGTCATGACAGGGCAGTTGCTATTAAAGAAGTGTGATTGCACAAAGATTACAGGAAGATTTTTGCAACATCTGTTCATGCAAATTTTAAAAAAAGAATATCTCCGTTAAGAACACATTGAAAATGGCTGTTGCATAACCATGTAATTAGACACCATTCTTTGGAAAAGAGTGAACCTGCCATTATACAATACAAATAAATCAGCAGTCTAGTTAAGTTGATATCATGATCAAACAAACTGCTGTTGCTATTTATAAGTGTCCTCCTCATGCTTTATCTGCCTCGCTGATTTTATCTGTTGATAAAAAGAACAAAGCACTAAAAAGAAACTTCTGTCTCTCTCTTGAAATGCTTTCACTATTAAAATGTTCAATTAAAATAATTAAAAAGTAAAGTTATCAAAATATTATCAACTTAGAGTTTAGTACGATGAAATTCATTCATGAGTCTACTACTGCTATTGAAAAACCTCTGTATCAAGGCATGGCCCAAAACATCCCAAAATGTTCAGAGTTCAAACCTACTTCACATATAGGGTGTTTTTAGACAAGTGTCTCCCCGCCCATTACCCAGCAGTCATCCACCCATCATGCAGGTTGCAGGGCTGCATTGATGGGTAATGGGTGGGGAGGCGCTTGTCTAAAAACACCCTTAGTCTGCAGTTGTGAAATCACTTTCTCTGTAGTAGTGACATTGAGTAAATGGAGCTATCCTGGCAGTCAGCAAAGTTCCTAGTTTCAACAGCCGCAGCTTCACATCACTGAGAGTCACATGACACTTTACATAGCATACATCATATAGGTAACCCCCAAATGTTAGTAGATAAATGTTTTCCAAATTTTAAGAGACAAATATAGTGTTTATAAAATATTCACTAATCCCCCCATACATGGTGCACTCCATCGACTTCAGCACTCCTTTATGTTCCCTTGTCCCGTTCCATGAACAGAGAGTTTGCTTCCTCGCTCCCCTCATTCATGCATACCTCACGGTGTGGCTCTCACCCTCCTTTCCCAAAGACAGTCTTCAGAACCATCCAATCTCCATGCACACAACCATGCCTTCTTATTCTCAGCACACATATGCACCCTTTGAGTGGACTCATGTGTCTTCTTCAGTCATCTTGTGTTTTTT
>QEPC01007800.1:131694-228001 GCA_003113815.1 Sphenodon punctatus
CCCCCGCCTCTTCCCCCCAACCTCCCCAACCCCCACAGCCCCACAAAACCCTCCCTGATCACCCCCTCACATCCGTACTCCAAACACCCACCAAACACCCTATTCCCCATCCCTGCCAGCCAAATGCATTAACAAATTTTAAAAGTCTTACACCACCTCCGGAAGATGCCCAGACTCAGGCTCAGTAAAACCTCTGTGGAAGGGAGTTATATAGTCACCCTGAGCTGCCAGAGGCAGGAGGGGGTGGGATACAAATTTTGGTATAAATAAATAAATAAATAAAATATAGCATTGGAGCAGCAACCGAGAATGTTTCCCTGCGAGCCCTCACTGTACGAACAAGACTAACAGATAGTACCCACAGGAAGGTGCTCCCGGCCGATCACAGGGGCACAGTGGGGCATGGAAGGACAGTCTTTCAGATATGTGGGGCCTAGACTGTTTAGGGCTTTAAAGGTCAAAACCAGCACCTTGAACTGTGCCTGGAAAGCTATAGGAAGCCAGTGCAGACTTCAGAGCACTGGTGTAATGTGCTGTTGGCGCTTTGTCCCCGAAAGGAGTCGAGTCGCCGCATTCTGCACCAGCTGCAGCTTCTCAACAGTCATCAAGGGCAGCCCCATGTACAGCACATTACAGTAGTCTAGCCTCCAGATGATGAAAGCATGGATGACAGTGGCCATATCTGGATCAGAAAGAAAAGGCCGCAGTGTCCTCACCATATGGAGTTGATGAAAAGCGCTCCTGGCCACTGCCACAACCTGACAATCCAGGTGCAACAAGGGATCCAGAACCACTCTGAGCCTGTGAACCTGACTGACCAGAGGGTGCCAGACTCTGTCAATAACTAACATGAAATAATAGAGTGAATGCAGGAGAGTGAATAGAGTGAATGCTCACGCCCTCCTGTCCCCAACTTCAGTGTTGCTCCCAACCTGCAAAGAGGAAGAGGACTGGGACTGAAAGATGAAAGCAAAGTGTGGGTGCATGGTGTCTAAGTTGTAGGTGAGCACAATGTGTGAGACTGTACAATGTCTTTACTGCTAACATGGCACGGAGGTTAAGGCGGGAGCCTTAACTTGCAATTTCCATGCTTTTTAGTGCATGACTGAAGTTGTAAGAGTGGTAACTCTTCTTGTAAACTCACTGGAATTACGTGAGTGTGCTGTGCTATGGGGTGGAGACAAGCTGACTCTACAATGTGTGGGTGGAAAGAAATCAGTAACTGCACGTGTGTGTATATCAAGCAAAGTGGACAGCAGCCTGGTGGGTACAATGCCCCCCCTTAACCCCCCCACCCCCGAAAAGCTACGTCTATGAGGCTGAGTTTAGGAAACCAAACAAAACTTAATACTCCATGCCTACAGCAAAACAGACAGGGACATACAACCACCACACAAAACATAAGGAACATGGCTCTGACCTCTCCCCACATGCACCATGGGCAAAGCTCATCACTGGAATTACATGAATGCGCTGTGCTATGGGCATGGAGACAAGCTGATTCTACGATGCGTGGGTGGAAAGAAACCAGCAAGTGCACATGTATGTATATCATGCGAAGTGGAAAGCAGCCTGGTGGGTACAACCCCCTCCCAAATAAAGTTAAGGCCATGAGGCTGAGGATAAGAAACAAAGCAAAACTTAACACTACATAATTGTTAAAGTGGGTTTGGCAGGAGTTTGGGAGATGTGGGGTTGGGGTTGTTTTTTTCCCTTTGGTTGCTGGGTTAGGAAATATTAATTTCCTTGGTTTGGGGGGTTTGTTTAAGTAGTAAGAAAAGAACCCACTGTAACTATTTGTTGTAACCCGGAAGATTTTGTGTTAGTAAGCTATTATGGTAGGAGTTTGATTGCTCATGTAACTCATGATTAAACCCCACATCTTATCGCAGAGAGATCAAGATGGTAGCAAAGCATTAATCATGATCAATAGACATAATCATGTTCTTCCATATAATGGCAAGTCTGTTCTAAAACGATAATTAGTTATCACTAATTACAGTGATGTAAAACACAAGCCGAGAGGAATGTGAACAAAATATTTTGCCGTTACCATATAGGTACTAACTTGTTGCTTTATAATGTATAATTTATGTGTTTGACCAGACCACCTTGATAGCACATTCACAACAATTTTATCCATTTCCACTTGTCTGCAAGGGGGATACTAACTGAAGTCAGTGCTTTGTTACTGGGTGAACATTTATACCGACAGAACTGAAGGTATTTATAAGGCTTGACAGCACAAACACTCTCAAAAAATGATAAGTATCTTGGATGTATTTAGCAGTCACTAAGGACTTGTCTACATAAAGAATTGCACCCACAACTTATAGATGAGATTAGATTTTAAACTGGTTTTGTGAAACCTGTAATCAAAACGGATGCAAAAGAATGTGTGGCTACTTATTTCTGGGTAAGGGAGATTAGGAACAGGTTTAGGCTAAACTGAAATAAGACATCCTGAAATGAAAATAATCATGTCTTGCACTAATTTAAGTAAATTGGTGCAAGTTTACAACAAAGCCCGACATGGCTTTATTTAATTTTATTTATTTATTTATTTATTTATTTATTTAAATAAATTTCTTTATTTTGTAAAATAAATAAATAGATGGTGTTCTTATCTTTTAAAGAAATTCTTCAGAGAGAAAGAATTAGAATTATTTTTTATTTTTTTAATTGAAATTAATGTTGCAAGGAGTCATCTGAGACAGAAATTCTTTTGTGAAGAACTGTTTTGCTGTTACCGTATCAAACCTGTTATCTTTTACTACTGCAATGCGCTGTACATGGGGCTACCTTTGGTGATGACTTGGAAGCTGCAGCTGGTGCAGAATGTGGCGGCCCGGCTCCTGGTGGGGTTGGGCCACCGGTAGCTTATTACACCGGTGCTCCGGTCTCTGCACTGGCTGCCAATAGTCTTCCGGACCCGATTCAAAGTGTTGATCTTAACCTAAAAAGCCCTACATGATCTTGGCCCTGTTTACCTGTGGGACCACCTCACTCCCTGGGTTCTGGATCGGCCCCTGCGGCCGGCTGGGGGCGTGCTGTTGGAGGTCAGTCTCTGAACCACACCTGTGGAACTCCCTCCCGGTGGGGGCGTGATTGGCCCAGGACTGTAAAACATGACTGTTCCGTAAATGCCTCATTTTGGCAACAGTGCAGGACCTGGCTGGTATTCAAAACGGTTAGGGTTGGGAGTGGGTGATGAGGGATAGGGTTGGGTGGGGAGGATGTGTTTTTAGGATTAATGTTTTAAATTGTTCAAGTGTTCTATATTGTTGTTATTATGGTTTTGTTAGCCGCTCTGAGTCACTGAGGTGGGGAGAGTGGGATAAAAATCTGTTAAATAAATAATAAATAAATAAACAAACATTTTATCAAACCCAAGCTAATATTTTGTTACTGTTCGCATGTAAAATGAAATTGTACATTTTAAAATTCCATTTATAGGCCATTTTATTCCTAGGTAAAGAATGGGGGGAGTAAGCTATTTGGGACAGAAAACCTTTTTTCATTAGATGGGTGTACAGTGCTTTGGAAAAGAGGGACTGACCTTTGATTAGCAATTTCTACATTGGTGTTTCCAAAATTGTGGATCAGGGCCCCAATCCAGGTCATATCAAAAGCCCTTTTCACACGGACACTCTAACACTGGTAAAATGGGTGTTACATTTTATTATACATGTTCCAGGGCACCCAGCGAGCACACCTGCAGTCCTGAAACATGTATAATAAAATGTAACACCCATTTTATCAGTGTTAGAGTGTCTCTGTGAAAAAGGCCATACTCAGATGGGGTCCAGTTCTGATTGATGTTTGATCTACTTTGCATATCTTTGGTGTTATCTGGGATCATAGAATTATCCTAAAGCCTCAAAGTGGGGTCGCACAGACAGTGAGGGTAGAAGTTCCACGCTCTGTTTCAGTGTTGAATTATTTGTGAAATGAGCTTCAAAGAAAGAGCTTTTCTAATTAAAGAATTACTCAAAAATAAAACATGGATGGCTTTATTCCAGAGTTTTACCAAACTTATACAGATCTCATATCCCCCTTATTATGCAAACTATTCAATTTAATTCAAGAACACAAGGAAATGCCAGATACATTTTATATGGCCACAATAACATTGTGCCCTAGAACAGAGACAGTGGGGATAGAATGTGGAGATTTTAGACCCATATCATTATTAAACACTGATGCCAAGATGTTTACAAAGATCTTGGCCACTCGGCTCCAAGCTGTTATTAAGGAGATAATTGGCCCTGACCAGACAGGATTTATAGGCAGGAGGATGGATATTGATAATGTGAGAAGGGCAACTAATTTAATTTATAAACTCAATTAGGGGAAAAAACTGGCAGTCATGCTATCCCTGGATGCCAATAAAGCGTTTGACAGACTGGAAAAAGAATGTCTATTGGCCACATTAGTGAGTATGGGATTTGGGTGGACCTTCCTGGAATGGGTTAAATGTATATATAAAATAACGGTTGCACAGATAGTAATAAATAGAGAACTGATTCCAGTTTTCCAACTCACAAGGGGTACCAGACAGGGCTGTCCACTCTCCCCACTCTTATTCGATATAGCAATAGAGCCCCTGATTTTGGCTATAAATCAAAAAGACAAGATAACGGGGGTGGGGAGTGGGAAGAAAGAACACAAAACGATGGTGTATGCGGATGACATGCTTCTCTCCCTAACTAATATACAAACATCTATACCTGAACTTTTGACTGTGTTGACAGAATTTGAATCCCTATCGGGATATAAGGTTAACCCACAAAAAACCCAGATGATGCTACTAAATTACACTGGAGGTAGGGAGAGGGGACATGTCCCCTCATTGAAATTCCAAATACAACAGGAATATATAAGGTACTTAGGGGTTAAACTTACTAAGAACACCAGGGATCTCTATATAAAAAATTACTTACCTCTCATACGGGAATTTCAAGATAAATAACACTCCTGGCATAGATTAGGATGTTCCTGGTTGGGAAAGATAAATATAATTAAAATGCAGCTGCTACCTAAAATCCTCTACACTATACAGGCCCTTCCAATACAATTACCCAGGGAGTTCTTCCAGAAAATGGATAAAATAATGAAATTTATAATTTGGGGCAAGAAGAAACCCGGGGTACGCAGATCCATTCTTAAAACAGGAATTGAGAGGGGAGGATGTAATCTGACTGACTTGAGACTATATGCTATGACTTCAGCATTAAGAACAGTTAAAATATGGTACAATGGGGATAAAGAACCAAAATGGTGAAATTTAGAAATTGATATTTTAGGGATCCCGTGGGGGAGGGATCTGTTTGAGGGTACATCCGGGGTTATACTAAGGGGAAGGGAAGAGAAGGACCATCCTTTTGCAGGAGCCTCCATGACCCCATGGCATAGGGTGATTTCAGACGTTACGGGGCCCTTTGGCCCCATACCGAAACCACCGGTTTCATTCCCCCCCGGGGTCGCCCCGTCACGCCATATCAGACGTGCCGGGGGGATCCCGGCGGGGAACCCAGGAGCTGTCTCTTATACACATCTAGATGTGTATAAGAGACAGTCCCTAAACTTTGATTTACCTTGGTTGAATTTCATTTTATTAATTTCAGCCCAGATTTCCAACCCATGAGGAGTATGGACAGCTATTCACAGTAGTGTTCCCATGTCTCAGGGGGTGCCAATATCTCATCCATACTGTGTAGATGTAGATCACCTCCAAGTGGACAATTAGTTAGAGATGATTAAAACTAGAAGGGCCAAAAGGTACCCAAGCTTTTCTGTACAATTTGGGGGTGGTGTGGCATAGCCTCAGCCCAGTTGGAGCTCCTAGCAAATAGATCATTGCTGGTTCATTTAAATAGGATCTTGAATATATAATTAAACACATTGCGTAGGCCAGCACTAGCAGGCTGCTAGTCACACACACAATCCTTGTGTTCCCAAAGTGCCAGGACTTGAATCAGAATTGGCTCCTTATTCACACCCTGGCATAGCTGCACAGTATCAGGACAAACCTAGTCCTTTATGTTAGATATTATGTCTATTCACATGTGACTATCCTTGGCCAAGTGCAATGTTTTTGTTATATTAAATGCAAAAAAAATATTTTCTTGTTGGCTGAACAAGCATCGTGAGTAACTACCAGCTGTCAGTCATTTGTTTGTTTGTTTGTTTGTTTGTTTCCTACAAAGTTTCTTTCAACTCAATTTTTTGCTGAAGAAGCTCAAGGAACATTTCATTTCCAGATACATTTTAAGCCCCCCCCCCATTTCCAACAAATACCCCACTAGCAGAAGCTTTTTGCATTTTGTTCGGATTGGATCACAAAACCACTGGGAGACTAGTTTTCATCCTCTCTTAAACATGCTGATTGTGAAGGCGCATTCTGGACACAGGCAGGACTTTCAGCATGGCTGGTGCTATGACTTCAAGCAGTTCTGAAAGTGTCTCAGTGCCATGCAGACATTAAAAGCTTAAGTTCCCATGACTGTGACCATGATGTTTTAGCTTTCTAGAGAGAAGCAAGAAAGGATTTCTTTTCAGATTCCTAAGTCTAACGTGGCAAAAGAACAACAACATATGTCCTTTTGGAAGTAGTCACATTTCGAAAAGCAAAGTTGGAACTGCTTTCCCTTAATTTTCCTTAAGGAGAGTAATTCAGCTATAATTGGACTCAAGCTTTTATGGTTAAAAATGTTTTGGTTGTGTTTTTATTATAATAGATTGTAAGGATGTGGTTTCACTGTTACCTATAATTGTGTTAGTGTGCTGGCTTCCAAAATTTCACATAGCTCTAGTTACAGGATACTTCTCGCCATAAGAGTCAATGGGAGTTTTGCCATTGACTTCAATGAGTGGAGGCCTGCACCCTTAGTTTTTTTTTCCTTTCACTTTTTGGTATTTCTTTGGCTCCACTTAGGCCCTTTTTACAGGGGCCTCTCCCAATCATGAACACACAGAAATCTGCATGTTCATGAGTGGGAGAGGCCAATGAGAAGGACACGGCATATGCACAGTGAGTGGGGGTGCGTGCGCGCTCCTGCCTAACTCGCATCCCGACCCACACTCCACTCATCCCCACATACAGAGCAACCGGGGAAAACAGGTTGCTCTGTGCCTGGGGATGAGTGGGGGGGGGTGAGTGGGGATGCGTGTGTGGCCATGTGCATCCATTTCCGGCCGCGAACTGACTGGGTCGGCAATCGAGGCCGGTCACACGTGGCCAGAAATGGATGCGCATCGCCCGTGCATGCACGTTTCGGCAGCGGCGGCACATGTAAATCGTGCTGCCGGGTCTTTTGGTAAACAAGCGTGGGCGCTGCCGCACACGTCTAAAAATGACCTAGGAGGTATCATGGCCTTTCATGAAAGGGAATAATACGTGCACAGGACTGAAAATTCTGAAATCAAGCTAAAGAAGGGTGGAGATGAGAAAACAAAATATCACAATTGTTTGTATGTTTTAATGCTATTATAATTTGGGAAAATCAGGAAAGTAAATAAATTTTAAAATGTGCCTGCAACTTCTCAACCTCATGAATGTCCTCTTGTCTCTCCCAGTGTTTGCCTCTCCCTTGTCTCCCCCTCCCTTGTTTTTAGATTGCAAGCCTCTTGGGGGTAGGGTCCTCTCTAGAACTATTGATTGTACAGTGCCAGGTACATTGCTGGTGCTATATAAATACTACTACTACTACTAATAATAATAATAATAATAAATAATTAGTAAATAATTGTGTCCACCCTGAATACTAGCCTTTTATCCATATCCAGTTCTGACAGAAATGTCCCACAGTCTTGTCTTGAGATCCATACTGACNCCAGACGTTACTTTTCGTTGGTCCCTGCCCGGGGTCCGTTTGACCACGCTTCCCAGGACATTCCCCCGGCTAGCCCGGGAAGCGTGGTTCAAACTGACCCCATGTGGGGATTCACCATGGTGAACATCTGGCGCCCGCCAAACAGATGTTTGAGACACTGTGACCACAGGTTGGTATTCACCGTGGTTCACCGTGATCTCGTAACGTCTGAAGACACCCATAGTTGCCACACAAAAAAAATGGAGACTTTGCCAGGAAAGACCCCATACACCCCTATAGGGAAAGCGGGACCTAACTGGAATAGAAAGGAGAAGGAAACACTTCTGAGATGGAAGGCGAAAGGGATATATAGGGCAATGCACATGTTTGCACAAAACATGTTTAAAACCAGAAACACGTTAGAGACAGCCCTAGCAGAAAAAGTAGACTTTTGGATGTACTGCTGACTACATAGTGCCATAAACAATCCTAAGGACAGGACCCAGTTCAGTAGGGATCCCACAGATTTGGGGGGAAAAATTGTTTAATCACATAGACCAAAAGGGAGTGTTTTCAATCTTGTATAGACTGGTAAAAGCCCTGTATCATTTCCCGGATGCGGGGTACATCGCTAAATGGTCGGATGAGTTAATGATAGAAATAACAGAGCGAGATATGAAAAGTATATGGGAGCATATGTCAACTTGCTCCATGTCATTATTAGTAAAAGAACCTCAAATAAAGTTAACTCAAAGATGGTACATTACACCTGATGGGATAAATAAAATTAAAAATACCAACCCCCCAACTTGCTGGAGAGGTTGTGGGGAATGCCCTAAAGTGAAAACTTTCCGGAAGAAAGTATGGACAATAATTAATGATCAGCTGGAGGTAAACCTCCCGTTTAAACCGGAGATTGCATTACTGGGACTATATCCATCATAGACTCTTAAGACATCCCAGAAAACAATTTGCCAAAGTTTTTTCCTGGCAGCAGTACATACCATCGCTAAGATGTGGAAACACACAAAAGGACTTACCAGGCTTGCATGGTTACAAAAGCTTGTTGCCCTGCAGATGTTACTTAAATATTGGGTTAAGGTCTTTCTTTTTCCTCCCCTGGATAGGTCTCTTCTTAGTCTCGTTATTAACCATGGCTTGTCAGGTTCTTGGGAAAAAGCAGTTGAGCTGGAGATATGTATGCTTGATTTCTTTAGGGACAGCTTGAGCCACGTAGGGCCAGAGCAAACATGGAACCTCATCTGTAGGAGACTAGGTGATCAGGAGCTCCAGAGGGAGAGTGCTCTCCTGTCTGAACAGAGAGCTGCTCCCATTTATTCTCCCCCCGGTTTCAGTTGGAGCTGAGTTTAGCTATCTGTTTGTTTGGTCAGACTATGAGGAAAGATTGATTTTTATGAAGCTTAGATGTAACGTTTTTCTGTCTGCTCTGTTGGAAGGCCGCTATGTGGGGATATCATGGGAAAATTGCTGTTGTGTCTTTTGCGATTACCAGGAACCTGACTCTGTTTGTCACATTTTATTTTGCTGCCCTGCTCTTTCTGATTTAAGAGGCAAATATTTGGGCTTTGTACCCATGCTTGATCATGGTCAGCATCCAATTTCCCTTCAATGGAGGCTCCTTAGTGCTAGGGATTCCGGGATTTCCAGAGCGGTAGCATCCTTTGGTTTAGTGGCTTGTCGCCGTAGGCAAAAACCTCCTCTTTATTATAGTATCCCAGATTCTCCTTTTATAGTGATGCAAACCTTAACATTTTTATGTTGGCTTCCCTGTTAAGGTTCGGGTTAGTGAGAATTTATTTGCTCTGGGATAGTAAATTTGGCATGTTCGTGCTATTGTTATATGATTGGTGCACTGTACTTGTATTTGTTGTCCTATATGTAATAGCTACAGCTACACAATAAAATTATCTCTCTCTCTCAAAGGCTTAGGCATGTTGTCTCGATGGAATGGATCACAGCCAGCCTGAATGACAATCTCAGCAAATTTTACAACTTCCGGACACCATGTTGGACAGTATTGACTCAGCAGATCAAGATGGACAAATACACACATTCGACCTGCCTGAAAGACAGGCAGAGCACAGCCGGGAGGGAGGAGAGGGGGTAGGGGAAGGAATGGGAGGGGGAAGAGGGAGGGAAGGAGACATAGCAAGGTGGAAAGTTAGGGAAGTCCACACAGGAAGTTGCAAGCGGTACCTATACAATCTCTTTCAGTAACACAGTCGCTCAGCTATATGCCAGGACATGAGTGGCAAAGGAGCAATAATAACTGTATGGGAAGAAATGTAAAGTTGTACAGATACTCTTGTTACAGAGAAAATTATATATATATATATATATATATATATATATATATATATATATATAAAAGAAAGAGCTTTTCTCATTTTATATAGGGTCTGTCAGACTGACTTTCTATGGATGATCCATCTTTGACCTTGCAGTGTGACAAATTATGTTCCCAGCTACCCTATTGTAAATTCAGGTTGAAATTATTAAAGTCTCTCTAGATTTAGACTTCAAACAACATTGACCTAATATATGTAATCTGTGAATTCTGTCATGTGTCACCATTTCTGCTGCTGTGTTGCCATAGTGGCAAATAGCTGTTTGTTATGCAGTAGTGCTATTAGATATTTAATTGAAAAAGAATCTACCTTAAAGCCAGCTTTGATTATTTAATCAACCCCATCATTAGTTAAAAGCATTTTGTCTACAAACTCCATATAACATTCACACATCTCAGTTCACTTTGCATATGTTCCTGCGCAACATGTATTCCAATTCTAGAAACTGCAGTTAAATAGCTTTATAGATATACATTATGGTAGATGGCAGACAATATAATGTAGCAGCTAAAAATGCAAATGCTATTTTGGGTTGCATCAATGGATGCATTTCCATAACATAAGGGAAACAATTATTTCTCTCTGCATGGCTTTCTTCAGGCCTTCTCTAGAGTGCTGTGTCTAGTTTTGGGCACTTCTCTTTAAGAAGGATTTCCTACCCAACCCTTTCTAACCAACCCAAACAACCCTTTGGGAAGGAATACAATTATCCTACCAAATAAACCCTTACCCAACCTTTTCTGACTAGCCCCCAAACCCTATCCAATGCAAAGAACCCTTTCCTACCCCAAAAAACCCTATCCTACCCTTTCTAACCAACCCTTTGGGAAGGAATACAACTATCCTACCAAATAAACCCTTACCCAGCCTTTTCTAACTACCCCAAAAACCCTTCAGGAATAATTCTGAAACAGAGTTAGCATCCTCCCACCAAAACCGACTTGAAATATACATTACTAACAATTCCTATCACCCACCGACAGGTATGGAAATTGAAAGTTAAGACAGGAATGACGGAGTGAAATTATGGATGCCAGGGTAAACTCACACACACACCTAAATTCCCTTGCCATGAAAAGAGCTGGTGTATTACACACCAGAAACATGAGTCGCTCACATGACTCACTAGTGTATATATAATAATAATTTATTAGCGTAATGGAAGTTATTGCTGGCATAAGCCCCATAAGATAATACAATACAACATTGAAGACAAACACAACCAGAAAATTCATATCGAATTATACACAGTAAACAGGGAAATCTAACAGCAAAAAGCCTCCCCCCAGCCCACTAAACTAAACCAGGGAGTCCGTGGAGCCAGAAATGGGTTTGAAATTGAGGAACTTTTTCCGGAGCAGCATAGCCTGACATAAAAAGCATCCCACATCCCTTATAACTTGGGGCTTAGCATTATTAAGCAAGTATTCCAGAATAGCGGCCTCGGACCACTCAACTAATTTATCCAGAATGGCAGCCAAATATTTCCCCCTAGGGGCATCATAGAGGTGGCAACAGATCATAACATGGGCCACCATCTCCACAGCTTGATTATCAAATGGACACAGCCTTTCTAAGAAGGGGATTCCCTCTAAAAGCCCTTCGTAAACCCGTGTAGGTAGGGCGTTAACACGTGCCATAAAGATCAGCTGTTTCCCCCTGGCTGAGAGTTGGACTTCTAATAAGGTTCTGTAGTCTCACCATCTGGCATCCACAAGCAGTAGTGGAGATTGGTTGATCCTTGCCACCTCATTTTGCCTCTCTATATCGGATACCCTTATGCTAATTTCCTTTCAGACCGCCACCTGAGATTTTCCCTCAAGGTACATCAGTGATAACCCTATTTGGGCCAGGTACTTGCCCACCCAGGCTTGCCAGGGCTCACGAAGGAGTCCTCCCTGATATTCTGCAGGAGGACCAAGCATTGCTTCGACTGCATCTTGCACCAAAACATCAGTGCTCTTAATGCTGCAACAGAGTGCCAACTATGCTGTCCAAGTTCTATCCTTAATGCAGCAAATGGAGTACTTCTTGGGCTAGCCAAGAGTGTCTGAAAAAATCTAGCCTGAATGGCATTTATTTTCAGGGGACAAACTGGCGCCCAAATCTTGTCCATATAGAGATTGGGCCCTCACCTTACTATTAAAGGTCCTCAGTGCTGGCTTCACCACCTGCCTACCTAGCTTAACAAAAAACTTAACGATGTTCTGAGAAGCTATTTTAGCAGTAGCTTCAGCTCGCTGCAGATGCTCCCTCCACAGGCCCAATTTATGGAATATTAATCCCAGATATTTAAAACTATCGGCCTGTTCAATTACTTGCCCTTCTAACACCCACCTATGCTGGCACCTTTTGGTTGAAAAGACCATCAGCTTAGATTTAGAAAAGTTAATGGTCATTTTGTTTGTTCTACAGAACGCACTGAAGACATCCATCTGCCTGGATCCGGAATCCGGTCACTGTTCCCTGCTACAGCTCGGGGTCTCTTTCACGCCTCAGCGGCAGGCTGCTGCTCTTGTTCATTTCACTTCCCAGCTGCCTCAGCCCCACAGGATTTGTTTCAATCCTCTCTAGGTTATCTGCTGAGCCTGAGCGAAACAATAGCTCCCTATTTTTATACTCTGGAGTCAAGTTTATACCGGCTCTGCCATGCTCCTGCCATTTGTCAGTTTCAAAGGCTGCTTCTGGCCACCAGAACAAGTGCTGGACCTGTGACATCAGACAAGCAAACAACCAATCAGGAGACAAGCACACCAGCACACACCGTTGTTTACACTGGAGTCTGAACACAACAAGCAAACACTGTGCATGCATTGTATTAAGTGCCGTGCCATTAGCATAAAGCAGCATCTTGCGACCCATCTATTGTCGGAACAAACAGACATAAACACCCCAAAATCAGCCAGCAGAAAGAAGACACCCTATTTGAATTTTCAAGTGACTTCACCCACAAACACCCGCACCAGCAATTATGCCACCTCCAGCAACAACAAAAAGTTACCACCTGGAAGCACAGCACCTGAAAATTCCAATGCAAAGCAATGGGAGGCTTTGCATTAGAACTCCAACGCACCTTAACTTAATGGAGCGGCTACGGACCACTCCATAATACAGACACACTGTAGAGGATTCAGAGGAAAGCATCAAGGATGATGAAGGGAGAAAGAGGTCAGGAATGGAGGGGAAAATGTTTGAGGAGAAATTGAAAGAATTAGGAATGTTTTGCTTTGATAAAAGGAGATTAGGAGGGTGCATGTCATTTTTGTTATTACAATAATAACAAAAATTGTCATTTTCATTATTGTTATTGCAATAATGAAAATGACAAATAATAATAATGATAAACATAGAAATTAAAATGACTTTTTGTTTTTGAAATAAAGGGAAGAAACTGAAAAACCTATTTCTGGCTATAACCTTTTTGATTCTTATTCAGTTCTGATGAAACATGGAGAAATTGTACCCCCAGTGGAGGACACTAAGTGTAGTAATGTTTGAAATGATTAGATAAAGGGAACTGATGTTAGAAACACTTGAATGTTGTGATTTTAAGAAAAGCTTGATACACATTAATGGCTACAGCTTCTTTATCTTCCATCCAATTTGCATGAAACCTGTGAATATTATGTCCTTCTACAAGATTAATACTCCTGCCAATTTTCAGAAAGATTGGATAAAGGGTCCTGATGGTATAAGACAGTAACTTGAAAATACATTTCCAGCTGTAACATTTTTATATTCCATTCTGTTTACAAGATATTTGGCAGGAATGTATCACATACATTCCCCTGTCATCTCTGCCAAAGTACAGGACAATTTGATGAAGGGATCCAATTTTATAAGCAATTGAAGTTGTCCCCTTGAAGACCATTATTCAGATAAATAGCAGCACATGCAGTGCCAGTGAGAGGCAGGCACTTGGCATGGCAGGGAGAGGGAGGTTGTAGGAGGGAGAATATGGAGCAACCCAAAAATACTGACAGACACATTCACTGCCCAATTACTTCATGCTTCCAGCTTTACATCAATTGGTAGTGGCTTCAAGGCAGGCATAGTGGGCGGGCATAGAAGGGGCACAACTGGGACTTTGGGGATAGCATCACAGCAATCAGGAGACATAGTTTACACATCCAGGCTGGCCAATTATCATCAAAATCACATCCTGCAGCACTATGACAGAGGACATAAGAGAATCTCTATTGGCTCTTCCCTAAACAGATGCTTCTGACTTCCCATTAACAAGTGGGGAAGAGATGTTGGGATGGACACAGCACAGAATGGGGATATTTGGTTGACATTTATTTCTGCTGGCCAATTGGTATCACAAACCGATCTTATACCACAGTGACACGTAAGAGAATCCCTGGCATAGGCTCCTTCTCTGCATATGCTGTGCAGGCATATAAAATTGGAACCCTTTATCACATCTTCCTTATATTTTGCATAGATGACCATGAATATGTGATATACAACCCTGATAAATTTCATGTACACTGGTTGGAGTACAAAGATATTACACTCAGACATACATTTATAAGTTAATTGCTTATACGACCAGAACCCTTTATCCAATCCTTCTGAAAGTTGGCATAGATAGTACATATAGGAAGGGGTATGAATAGGCCAAGTTTCATCTACATTAAATGTGAAACAGAGAGTGTTTTCAGACATGACGGGGCTGGTTGGCCCCATCATGAAAACAATAAAGTCATCCCCCGCCGCGACAACCCCGTCACGCCCTAACAGACGTGCCGGGGTCATCCCGGTGGGGAATTGGGGAGGGGGCAGGGCTGCATGGTGCAACATGTGGCTGCACAGCCCCGCCTCCTCCACACTTCCTGCCGCCCGCCCTCTGGGGAGATGGGCGGGCGGCGGGGCCAATGTGGCTGCAGCGTCTGGCCGAATCCGCCATGGCTCAGAATCCCGCCGGTGCTTCCAGGCCGTGGTGACTGACCAGATGTTACTTTTCTTTGATCCCTGCCGGGGATCACTTTCACCACGCTTCCCGGGGAAATGGTGCGGCTAGCCCGGGAAGCGTGGTTGAAACTGACCCCATGTGGGGATTGAGCGTGGCGAACATCTGGCGGCCACCAAACAGACATGCGAGTCACAGTGACCACAGGTGGGTATTCACAGGGTTCACTGTGATCTTGTAACGTCTGAAAATACCCAGAGTTATAGCTAAAAATGTATATGAAGCTTTTTGCAAAATAATATAATTCAACTGTTTATAAAATTGTATTCCTTTATCCAAACTTTTTAGAATTTGGTACACTTAATGCCTTCCATTGGCGGTATAAACCTTCTAAGTTTCAGCCACATATAATGAAAAACAAAAAAGGTACAGCAACAAATGTGTTTTCCATTGAAACAAATAGAAAATGAAAACAAAAGCAAAAACAAAAACAAAAATTTGATATTTATAAAAAGAAAATGACATATTTAAATAACAAAAATTAAAAACAAAACCAAAAATTACATGGGCCCCTGGTGCACACCTCTAACGATTAGCTTTCAAATATGTAAAAGCCTGCTATAAACAAAATAGGTCCCAGTTGTTCCCTCCTATCATTGATGGATAGGTTCAAATAAAAGAAGTAAAGATTTAGGTTAAATGTTCGGAAGAAGAATTTTCTGACTCCCAGGACAGTTGGGCAGTGGAATAATTTGCCAAGAGAGGTTGTGAAGGCCCTGTGCTGGAGGCCTTTAAAAATGAGTTGGCCAGACTTCTCTCAAGGATGGTGTAGGTATAAGGTATCCTGTTAAGTGTCAGGGGGCTTGACTATATAACTGTTGAGGTTTCTTCCAGCTCTGGAATTCTGAAAATCATGGCCATTGGCCACAGCTTCATAACAGAACTGTAATGAACATGTATGCAATCCAATGGAGGTGGTCCTTGTAATTCTAGCACACAGTTTCCCGCTAGTGGCAGCACTCTACACTGGAACTCTTATCTTCCAGTAGGAAGTCAGAGCAAGTGGTTCTCATCACATTTCTCATTCAGGGTGTTTGTATACCCAAGAATTACATTTCCCGGGGCAGGAACACCTTTCTGACCAGGATTACTTTTTCTTTTAGTCATATCTACGCTTGTTGTAGTTGCTCTGGTAAACTGGCTTCCCTCAGTCCAGAATCTGTGTCTGTCAACTGCCCTTGTCAGAATAGTTTTTTTCTTCTTCTTTCTGGATCTTCTGACCAAGCACTCTACCTGATCAGACGTCCGGCATAGGCTATCATCCCTCTCTAGCTGCTCCAAAGTGAATAACATTCCTTGCTGAACGTTCACCATTAGGGCTGGTTTGGGATACAGTTCATCAATTTGTGTAGCCCACAAAGAAAACTTTTACAAGATACTATACAGATGGTATTTAACCCCAGACAAAATTCAGCACACTTATGCAACAAGGTGGCACTCTGTTGGAGGGGCTGTGGTGAAAGGGAATCCTATCTGCACCTGTGGTGTTGCTGTCCAGAAATTAGTCACTTTGGGGGAAAGATTATCAAAGAAATTCAGCGCATCACAAGTTGTCAAATCCCCAAAGACCTCCCCTGACATGTCTACTCATTGCCCTGGCAAAGGACCTGCAATTTAAATGCAATGAAAAAGTAATCTCCTTTTTACTGTTAGTTGCCAGAATCTGTGTAGTGAGTCATTGGATAAGGGGAAAACTTCCTCCTTTTGAGCTGTGGTATAGTAAAATATGGAGCATCCTGGTCATAGAAAAAACTGTCCCATCAAGTGTGCACCCAAGAAAAACACACAAAAAACCCAACATATAGCTGGAGATTTGGGCTGCATTTCTATCATATTCAGAAGAGAAAGGCTTCCTAGACAATAAGCCAGAATCTCTGGCCAGGTTTTTTAAATGCTGAAAAGAAACAAGAATAGATGTAACACTGATAATGTATGAGATGTTCAATATATAGAATTGGGGGGGAAACTGATAAGGTATGAATCCTCCTGAGTAAGCATTGTGCAATGCATAAGATATATAATTTTTGTTGATATATTTCTGTTATGTGCTTTAATAAAAAGTTTTTCAAAGAAAGAAAGAAAGAAAGAAAGAAAGAAAGAAATTAGCCTTTCTGTTTTTTCCACAGAACAGTTCCGCAGAAATGAAAAAGCTGGCAAAACAGAATTTGATCAAAATTCCGATTGAAAAAGTTTTCAGTTGGAATTCCAGTCAAACCATTTTGATCTGATCAGAAATTGGGATGGAATTTCATCTCGGGAGCGAACCTCTGTGTTCCGATAGAATCGGAACATGGGCAGAATTCTGCTTTCACTACTAACCACCATCTATGAATTGCATGACTCAAATCGGTTTGCTGAGCTGCTGGCCCTTAAAGTGCTATCACCTTGGTACATGTATAGGATGTATCCATTTTGCAAACATACTATATCAGTACACACGTACATTTATATATACACACGAGTGTATATATGTACAAGCACATCTTCTTAAAATGCAAGTGTTGTGTTCTTGGAATGGTGAGCTCTGGCATCCAACTCCTCCCCTTGGAATATGGTCCCTCTGGATACAGCTCAGGGAGAGCAGTGGTAGCAGGGCTGTTGAGCCTTTTGTTAAGTGTATGTAAGAAGACAAAGACCAAGAGAGGGAGGTGTTGCTGAGGCAGAAGAACCAATTTTGAGGCTGGGTAGAAGAGAATTTGTGTTTGGCAGCAAGAAGGGCTGCAAGCAGGTGGTGTTTTTTTTTTTGTATATATGGTTTCAGTGGTGTCTGCTGGAGAGAGCACAGCAGATACTGGATGATTTCAGATGTTACATTTTCGCCATTCACCACAGTCAA
The DNA here is from genome assembly GCA_003113815.1 of Sphenodon punctatus. Classification (NCBI taxonomy): domain Eukaryota; kingdom Metazoa; phylum Chordata; class Lepidosauria; order Sphenodontia; family Sphenodontidae; genus Sphenodon; species Sphenodon punctatus. The sequence continues at coordinate 149,689 of QEPC01007800.1, forward strand.
CCTCGGTCAAATGCGGGTGGGGGTGAAAGAGCCTTGCACGTCTGCTTGCTCGCCACCAGATATTCACCACAGTCAAACATGGCCCGGGGTGAACCTAACCATGCTTTGTGAGGTCGGGGCGGGAGGAGGGCCAGAAGTGTGGTGAATGTCCACCACGACAGGGGTGAAGGAAATGTAATGTCTGAAGGGAAACCCCCGGCCATGGTGAACGGAAATGACCACGGGCTGTGGTGATGGCACGCAGCATCGCTGCTAGGCAACCAACAACAAGCGGAACATGGAGGGAGATTTATAGGGCAGGCAGCATTAGGGGAACGTGGTGGAGAAGTCGATGGAGCGGAGGGTGGAGGAACGTGAGAGGATGATGGAGACAGAGGGCGAGGAGGTGGCACAGCAGCAGCAACTGCTGCAAGGGGAACCTGGCCCAGCTTGGGACACCCAGGAGCACACAGGCCCACCCTGGAAGAAGGTAGGGGCACAGGCCGGGAGCCGGTGGGTCAGAGCCGGGGAGGGGAGGGGCACAGCAGGGAGGGAAGACAGGTGCCTGGAGCCTAACCAGCGGACCCCAATGTATCCCCATACAGACCTGCAAGAGGGCACATGCCCTGGAGGAGCCCGAGGCCGGAGGGAGCCAGGGACAGGCAGCGGAGGGGCCGGCTACCAGGTGCCGGTACCGTGGGGGGGGGTCAGTGGGGGCTCCAGGAGACACACGACCTCATCGCTATCTGGGCAACATCAGAGATGCAGGGCGAGCTGGCAGTAAATGCCCGGAATGAGCAGGTGTTCACCCAGATAGCCGTGGAGATGGGGGAGGCCGGGTACGAGCGCATGCCCACACAGTGCCAGACTAAGATCAAGGAGCTCAAGATGGGCTACAAGGACATTGTAGATCACAACCAGTGCTCCGGGCGTGCGACACAGGTCTCCCCCTACTAGGACGCCCTGAGCCGGGTGCTGCTTGCATTCCGGCAGCTGTGCGCTGCCCACTCCCTTTGCATCCCTCCATAGGGGCCCCTCTGTTCCCATCCTGGCGTTATCTGTCGGCCTTGGCAGCCCCTGTCTGCCTGTGCAGGCCCCCGGCTCCGCATCCTATGCTAACCCCGTGCCTGTCTCGGCTCAGACCCTCCTGGAGCTGTACCATGGCAGCAGCTTTCCTGCCCGAGGCCCAGGTCGGGGGCTCCGGGGGTTCTGTCCGAGTCTGGAGCACCCGCGAGAGCATGGCCCTGTGCAACCTGTGGCGTTCGCCCATCGTTCAGCACTGCCTGCGCTCCGTGTCCACCCAGCTGGATGCCTATAGGTGCCTGAGCTATGGTATGCTGTGCTTTGGTTATGTCGCGACCGCTGGTGAGTGTCGCTTGCACAGTGAGGAACTGGGGCTCTCCCCCTTCCCTGAGGGATGCTTACCTGACACGCTGGGGGGCCTTGCGGCTTGGAGTCCCTCCGAGACAGCCTCTGTACAGTGTGTGTGTGCCTTCCTGGGATATGCAACCTGTCTGTGCGAGGGTGGCCCTGCCGTGACCATGTCCTTCTTCATCAGCATGCAGGGTGCCCGTGGATACCCGTGCTCCCGTGGGGCTGCCGTGCCTACTGCCTTCTTCTGGAGCTGTCCCACCTGCCCTGGCCCCCTGCATCTGATTATGGCATGCCCCCCTCCTCTGGGCCAGAGCTGGCTGCCCTGTCGGAGGTGTGCAGGCACTCTGATGTGCAAGTTGGGATGAGCTGTGCAGATCCCTTTGAGGCCTTCTACCTGATCTGCTTCCACATGGCCGGGCATGGCTTCTTCCGGGGACTGTGGCAATGGCCCTGCTAGGTGCACCTGCTCTTGTTGCCCCCCCCCACGACTGATGGGAGCCCCTGCACCTGGGTGTAGGGTGCTCTGGGCCCTTCTGACAGCAGACTGCCTCCTTGGGACTGCTGGACCCCTTGGGGCCGCCTCCGGCCACCTGCCTGTGGCCCCCTCGCCTGGGACCCGCTACCGCCACCCTGGCCCCTCTGTGTGGCCTCCGAGGTGGCCCCTTGTGCTGGTACCCACCCTCCCAGACTTGGTCCCATGCCCCCCTGCTGCTCCCCCCTGCTCCTGCGCCCTGATGGTCCTGCTCTGTATGCCTTTGCGCTTGGCTGGTGCAGCCTGTTTTCTCAATAAACTCCCATTGTGCTTCCCTGTGCTTTGTGCTGCCTCGTGTCTCCTTGGAGTGTGGGATCCCCCTTCCCCTTGCCCGCTGGGCTCCTCCCCCTCCCCCTCCTGCTGGGCTGGCCCTGCCTGTCCCTCGCCGTCCCCCCTCCTCCCGTGCATCCGACCTGTCTGTTTGTCTCCCTGTCGTCCCCTAGTTTGTGCCTCCCCCGGCCCCCTGCTCGCCTCCCCATTGTTGTGTGGGTGTGCTGCTTCATTTGTGTGTGTGCGCTTCTCGTTTTGAAGCGCACGTGCCTTCCATGCGGCCGCTGTTAGCGAGTGCTTCTTGCTCTGCTGCTCCCTCCACTCCCTCCCTTCATGTTTCCCTTCTGTGGGTGGGTCCCTCCGCCCTCTGTGGCTTCGTTTGCCCTCAGGCAGTCATGTTTGCTTTCCCGTAACCCCGGGGCCTTGTGGATCTCCCACCATGGTTCTCGCCACCACGACACGTCTGTTGGGTTCCCCCGGTCCGTGTTCACTCAGGTTGACCTCGGGCGGTGGTGCTGCCCCATCACGTCTGTTGGGGCCGTGCATCTCACCACGCCCCGTGGTGGGGGCATTCACCCCAGGGTGGGATTCACTGTGGTGAATTTCACCGCATCACGTCTGAAATCACCCACTGTTAGCTGCTTCTCATCCATGCCTTCTCAACCTGTACATCTGTAAACAAAGCAAATTTTTGTATACTCAATAACACTCCAGTTTCTCTCTCCTGAAAAAGAAACCATTAACCAACCCAAGAAAGGCTACCCTGAAAATCCCCACTGCTGGAATTATATCAACACTCTTAAAACACATAAAAGCCAATAAAAACAGATTAGAGTTCGGTGTTTCCAAATGTCTTCTTGAGTGTGTAGAGAACCAGCTCTCACTGAAAAACATGTAACAAGGAGTAAAGTGGGCCATGTTTGCAACTACAAGCCATGAGCAGGGTCAGATGACCCATGACCTGCATACATCTAGGGTGTTTTCACATGAGACACTACCATGGGTGGCCATGCTTTACTCCCACATAGACATCCATGGTGATGTCACATGTGCTTCCGCCTGCCAGATGTTACCGTGGGTGGGAGCAGAGCGTGCAGGATTAACTCTGGGTTGTGTGCTGGGCTCCCTGCCAATGCTCAACCTGGGGTATTTTTAAACGTGAGGGTGCTAGGTACCGCCATGCTTTGATCCTTTCACCCCAGGCAGGACCTGGGCCCGCTGCTGAGCAGACAAGCCGGCAGCTGGGATGGGGAGTGGGCGAGGGAGATGTGTCCCTGCTACCTGTGCTGCTGAGCGCAGCCCCATCTCCTCTTGGATGGACATGTGCGGTGACCTATGAGGCTGTTGCTGCACCTGGAAAAACTCTGGCCAGTGGCCAGAATTAGGTAGAGCAGGCCATCATACATGAGAGCCCGCTCTACCCCAGTCCGGGGATGACTTCCCCAGACCGTGGCAGGGCTTACTCCGGGTTGCACGTTGGCAGGGAGCCCAGCATCCAACCCGGAGTTAATCCTGCCATGATCCAAGGAAAACTCTGCTCCCGGAGGAAAGCGTGGCTGCTCGTCGTAGCATCTCATGTGAAAACACTTTTCGCAGTTTGCTCCGTGCATGTGGGATGGGTGGGTTGCAGGAGCACACACTCACGCACCTTCACATTTAAACAGGCGCTTGCACACGTGTCCCATGGGTGGATAGGAGTGGATTAAAACAGCCTTCGATAGAATCCCAGAGCTAGCCGGGACATCAAGGGTCATCTAGTCCAGCCTCCTGCACTACCATACAATTCACCATTCACTACCCATGTGCACAGAAGAATGCATCCAACAAGAAACAGAGGCTATTAAAAAAATCTGCCAGAAGTAGAGACCAGGACCAACCAGAGCATACTGATGCTCAAAATAACAGGGAGCAAGCAATTAGTCCTCTAGAGAGAGGTTGGTTGCTGTGTTGGTCCCAAATGTAAGAGATGGAGACAAAAAATACTTCAGATGATATTTTACACATGGTGTCTTTAAGATTACTAATAATTTAACTACATTGGTTTTAATTTGTAATTTCATTGCTCTCAAAGGTTACTTAACATTGGGAGTACAGGTGTAATTCTATTATAGATACATGCTATCTTTTAAAATTATCAGTTTAGATTAGAATTACGTTAGAAGTTGGGGATGCTAACTAATTTGGAAACATTACACCAAAGGGCACTTTAAGTACCTGAAGCAATATCCCCTGGGTGTAAATGAAACAAATTATTTTTAAGGGCCCAGAAAATGGATTACTTTACTGTGCACCTAATATTATGAAGAATCATAATTTGTGTTTATAGACAGATTCATAGACTAGTGGAAATATCAATCAAACTATGAGTCATTCAGTAAGCGCTGAGCAGGATGGCGCTAATGCATTCATCTGAATTATTAGTTTCACATAAAAATGATTTAGAAAACTTTTCTTAATGAGTATTGTGGCTGAAAACCTTATTCCTCTACAGAAACCAAAAGCCTGAGCATAGGGAGCAAAGGACAACAGGCACTCCCACACGGTGGTGCTCCCAACATACAAGGGACAGGACGCTCATACATACAACCTCAAGGAAAGTATGAGGATGCACACCACATGCACAAGCCCCAAAGGGACACAACTGTAACAGACAAACATCAACAACACCAGACACACAACACCACCCATTCCATGTCAGGCACAGGAGTAGGATGTAGACCCATACACACACACCCCTCGACATATGTGGAAGCAGAACAGGTCATGCTAACCAAAGCCTCCCTTCCTTGTGCATCCCCCCGCCCTTCCTCCATGTGACCAAGGTCATGTCTGTTGGATTAGAATGTGGGAGCAGATTCTCGGTATTCATGTGGGGATGTCTGTCTTAACCCACGCTCTCTGCTGGCCTTGGACCAGGGAATGCATCTGACTTGAGGCGCCTTCGATTTTGATTCTGCCCTCACATTTTTACTGTGGATTCCTTTCAGTCCATTGTGCCTGTGAGATGTCAGCTCCATCCAGGCACCGGGGTGCCCATTTTTGTATAAGGATTAGGGGGAAGGTGAGGGAGAGGGAAGGGACTTGCACACGCACATGAGCTCAGGTGATGAGGCTTTGGTACTATCTCCCTCAGGGTCTTGTGGAGGCAGTGGAGAAAAACTCCTTGCCGAAGATCATCACAGGGAAGCGACTCGAGCAATGCCTCTGTGCTCCCTCGAGATGCACACGGGGAATAGGAAACGGGGAGTGTTGAGGGTGTGAGGGAAGGAGAGGGAAAGGAAGGGAGGTGGGGAGACCCGGGGACCTGGAGTGGAAACACGAGGAGGATAGGGCACACACCCAGGGCTGTCTCTTATACACATCTAGATGTGTATAAGAGACAGGAGTAACACAATCCTTAGCTGCAACTGCAAACTCACAGTTGGGGCCAGTCTCACAGGCTATGCTCTGATCACCGGCAATGCATACAAGGCAAGGTCCCCTTTTATGGAGGGGCTGATCGTTGGTGCAGGCGCTCTGAGCGCCGTAGCTGTGGCACGTTAGGAGCGGCGTCTCCCCGTGCCTCGGGGAGGGCACACATGCGCTGTGAGGGATTTGCCACAGTCGCAGCTGGAGTGACGCCTAGTGGTGGGCCCTGCACCCGATGCACGTCCGCCACGTGTGGGGGAGGGGTCTGCGCTGCCGTGGTCCCGCACTGCTCCCCTTCCCCCTCACCCTGTGTCGCTCCCCTGTCATTGGGAGGCACACCCTCTGAGCCTTCCTCTTCCTGGGTGTTGGGCCTTGGGGCTCCTCTTTTCCCCACCCTTGTGGGGCCTCTTCCCCCCGGAATCTCCTTCTCCATGGGGGAGTCCTGACATTTTGCAGTCAATGTGGTGGAGAGGCATGGCCCATCTGTGCCAGCATGTTACTCGGAGATTGTGGCTGAGGAATGATGTCCAGATGCTGCTGTGGGATCCTCTTGAGACAGCTTTGACCTGCTTTCACGTAGCATGCGGCTGCTAGGACACCCCTTCGGGAGCCTTGATTATCAGCGGAGAGGAAACAACTTGGGGTTCCATTTTCTGGAGCCCGCTGTAAATGTACCTCTGCCTGGAGTGGTGCTGCTGTGAGAACCCGGTGAGAGCATGGCTGTTTAGACCATTGCTGGACTGAGCCTCCTGGGTAGTGGTCCATCTCTGCCGACATGCTTTGCCAACATCCTGATGCATGCCCGTGGTTACCAGAGGGCCTGTGGGGAGTGCGAGGATCAGCTTCGTGGGCTGGACTTGCTCACGCCCCCGACTGGGGGTTGTTACTTGACAGGGGTGCCTGATGCAGCGGAGATGGCTCTCATGTTAAATGTTCAGAACTGTGCGGATGTTTGAACCGCTTTGGCCACTGGAGTCCCCTTTCTCTCTCACTACATGGTGGATGGGTACATGCGTGCCCGGGGGTATTGCCGCAGTACGTTTGCATGGGAAGAATATGCGGGGGATGTGGGGTTTCCTGTGCAGGCTCCTCAGAATCTTTGAGCTGGCTTTGGAACCCCACGCCAAGATTTTTACCCCCATCAGTCTGCCCTATTGCTGTGTGTGTGGGTGTGTGTGTGTGTGTGTGTGTGAGACAGAGAGAGAGAAACTCTGCCTACTTGCTGTGTCCATGGGCCCTGATGCTCCGGTGCCTTTGCTTTGGCCCCTGGTCATTGCTTGTTGAGACACCTGTGTGACCTGTTTGTGGCACAGGCATTGTATCCCTCACCCTTGCATCCGTGCTTCCCCTTGGAATGGGGTCCCATGAACTGCCTGTGTTTGTCCTGGACTCTGCTGTGTGGGCCATGTGTTTGGGGCTGACTCCCTGCCTGACGGGGTGTCTTGATTGGCTTATTCATCTACCTTCACATTGTTCACCCTGTTGCAATAAATATGTGCTGTGCATTCATCTGCTGCCTGTGTTGGTTTTCTGTTGCCCCGTTGCTTTGTATGTGCTGTCTCCCTGTGCCCTATCTCTGGTGGTTTATCTATGTGTGCCTTTCCCTGTCCCTCCTCCCCCGCCTGTACGGAATCTGTTTGGGTGTGGGCAGTGGCGGCAGTCATGGCTTCGTTTGCCCTCTGTTGACCATATTGCCACGTCATGCTGTGGGGCATGGTTTTCCTCAGATCGATGTAGTGGCTGCCTGTTTAAACAGTGATTGTGTTCTCTCCGTAGAGGGCTGGATGGGTGGGGGCCAGGTTCATGGGTGCCACAAATTTCACATGACCTACCTGACCAGTATCCATTATAATCCCACTCATCTACAGTGGGTGGGCAGGGCGTGGTTACTCCACCCATTCCCCACGGACCCGCCCCTCAGTCATGTCCATTATCCTGTGAGTCCCTTCAACCAAACAGTGTAGCTGCTAGTCGCCTTCTATTCTTTCAGTGTAGTAAGACAGAATTGCAGCAAAAAGACAGACATGATTCCTCCGCTACTCAGTACTTGGTAAAACAGAGTTAAATACTGATACTCAGTAAAAAATGAGTAATTTCATATACTTTCTTCAATTTCAAATATAATTTCAAACATAATTTCTTTTGTTCTACCAAGGAGCAATTAATTTCAGCTTAGTCTCCAGCCTCCAGCCTAGCAGTAAGCCTACATCTCATTGTAAGAGCAAAGTGCTGGGCACCCCTGTTCCAAGCAGTCAGCATGGGCTGGCCCTTTAAATGAGAGCGGCTGGTAGCAGCTCTCTCGGCGGCGCAGCTTTAAAACCAACACCTGTAACTGACTAGAGACAGTTGAGGCTGCTGAGAAGAGCCGGCCCCGAACCCAGATGTGGGTCAGTGTGCCGGCAGGAGTTACAGAGACAGAACCGGTGGAGAGACTCTAGCAGAAGAGTGGCAGCCAGTGGGGAAGCCAGAGAAGGAACCCTGGAAGGTCGAGCTGGCCGGACTGAACTGAGACTGTGAGTAGCGGCTGAGGAGCTGCATCAATGAGGATTGTGTTGCCGCTAGAGCAGAGCAGGGTGCAGGGAGTCCGCACCTGTGGCCCGCTTAGGGGCAAGGACTATTGGTTTGGATTTGGTTGCCCAGAAGGGCTGCATAGAGTGTGGGGTTGCCCGCTAGACCCCTCAGAGGAGGAAGTCCAAAAGGGGGTTAGAAGAGCCCTGAAGCATAGAGCCGGTGGAGGGCTCGAGGTCCTTACACGGGGGGCTGTATTGAGAGCCCTGATTGGGACAGGGTATAAGAACTCCGAGCCCTGCAAGACTTGAGTTAAGCGGGAGCCCGGGATGTGGTTAGAGCCCTGTGAGGCTTGAGGTGATTGAACCGTAGAGTCCTGCCAGGCTCATGCACAGAGCTGAGGATGTGTGCTTAAAGGGAGGAACTAATAAAGGGAGTATTAAGCAAGAAACAAAAATGTTGTCCCCATCTGAGGATACTGGGGAGCCAGGTCACCCCGAAATAGGTCCAGGAGATGGTGGGGGTGAAAACCCCGTTATTATACTCATCTTCTCAGGCAGGATTCCAGAAGCCTGGACAACTTTTGCAACCTGTCTGTATCTGTGTTGGGAGAGATATCTTTAAAGAATATATATATGTAATCAATAGCTTTTTGCATGCTTCTGTAGTGTTTTCGTAGTGCTTTCATAGTAGTGTGTAAACCAGTTTGGCAGGGCAATAAATTGTAGTATTTAGTAAAAAAATTTATTACCTGTTGTAACATTTTGGAAGGAAAGCCAAGCCATTCCTGTGGCGATCCCAGACCCTGACCCCTGGTGGAGCTAATTCCTGGGAGAGGAGTCTTGGGGTAACAGTACAACCAGGAAAAGTGATTGATTATATGTATATAATTCTGGGGTTGCAGAGTACGGCTCCTATCTGAAGGCTATTGAGCTTGATGGGAATCATTAAGTCCTAGAATTATGAGAGAGCAATACCACTGGAAAGACTGCTGAGCCTCTTATTTTGCTCCCCATATTTCACTAAAAAAGAATGCTGTGGGGACAGTGGTGGCCCTCGCCTGAGGGAGCCTGGGTCAGTGCCCTGCCCACCGCTCTCCCTCGCACTCTCCCCCATCACCCTGGTGCCGCACTGACAGAGCGCTCACTGACTGAGCGCTCTGTCTCTGCCGGGCAGCTGAAATTGACATCGGAGCGCCGCGCTGCTCTGAGTGCTGCAGCTTGGCTTGCAGTCAGAGCAATGCGGCGCTCTGATGTCAATTTCAGCCACCGGCAGAGACAGAGCGCTCAGTCAGTGAGTGCTAGCCTCTGTCTGGTCTGGACTTCTTCTGAGACTCCAGAGTCTGGAGTCCCAGAAGGGACAAACTTGAACTGAACGCGAGCCAGACGGCTGAGCGTTCAGCCTAAGGGTGAAAACAGACATGACGTTAACCACCTTTTAACCACCCTTGGTGGTCATTTATGCATGTTGCAGGGCTGCATAGGGCACCAATACAGCCCTGCAACATGCATAAATAACCACGAAGGGTAGTTAAAGGGTGGTTAGCGTCATGTCTGTTTTCACCCCAAGCGCGTCGCTGGGAAATGAAATTTCCCGCCCGCGGCAGCTTTACATTGAGCTCTATGGGCTCAATGCAAAGCCTCACCTGGATGTTCAGTGGAGGTGCTCAGCAGGGAGATGTGCTGCAGCGCGCATGCTTGTACTGACTCAGATGAAACAAGAAGTCCAAGAATTATTACACGCAGTGCAGGCTCTTACCATGGAGGTACAGGACTTGAAGGAAGAAAATAAGGAGCTTATGGCAAGGTATAGGGCCCTCCAGGAATCTATAGAATGCACCCCTGCCGCCCCTATGGAGGAGGTAGAGGCTAGGAAGGGCCCGGTGACCCCTCCCTTGCAGACCCCTCCTCCTCTAACACCTGTTCCTAGGGAACCTAAGGCCCCTTGTCCTGATAAGTTTTATGGGGACAGGAAGGCGTTCCAGGGCTTCTTAGCTTTATGCAACCTCACCTTCCAAACCCAGCCCCTTACCTACAACTCCGATCAGGCTAAGGTTGTTTATATTGTAGGGCTTCTGGGAGGGGTCGCCCTATACTGGGGTACCCCCTCCTAGCAGCCAATGATGCCCTATTACGCAATTATAAAGGGTTCCTGAAGCAGTTTCATTTCTTGTTTGACTATCCCCATCAGGTTAGAGATGCAGAGCAGGCAATACTCCATTTAAGGCAAGGGAAGATCCCCTTACTAGATTATATCATGCAGTTTAGGAAACTAGCGTTTGATTTGGGTTGGAGTGATTCTGTACTGTGAGCCCTGTTTCGACAGGTCCTTATCGAGGAAATCAAAGATCAGTTGGCCAATGCAGCCACAACCCCCGTTACTCTTGAAGAAATGGTTACCTTGTCCCTACATATCGATGAGTGCCTCACTGAACAAAAGTGAGAGCGACGCCGACACCAAGGGGGGGGGGATATTGGGTTCCGAGGGGACCAATAGACCCCACCTCAAGTCCACCGGGATCGGGGGGTTCAGTACCTATGCAGATAGGGGCAATTCAGGGTCCCCTTAGCCCAGAGGAGTGAGAAAGGCGCCGTCAGCTTCACCTTTGCTTCTACTGTGGCTCAGCTACACATTTTTCAAGAGAATGCCCCTCCAAACGGACCTGTCCCTCGGTGTCGGGAAACGCCAAGGACCGGGAGGGGGGGCAGGGGAACCTCGCGGTAACTAGTTGTAACCCCACTTTAGATTCTCAAAAGGGATCTCATCAGGCACAACAATTGTTCATATCCCTTACCTTACAGTGGTCCCCCCACCGATCCTTGTTGGTTAGGGCCTTAATAGATTCTGGGGCCTATGGGAACTTAATGGATGCCGCCTTTGCTGCATCCCACAGTGTTCCCCAGCAAACCCAGGCTTCCATTGAGGTAGTTCAGACAATTGATGGATCCCCCCTTACTTCAGGACCATTGTTAATGTGTTCTATTCCCTTAGGGTCTACTATTGGTTCGCATGTGGAGGAGATCCAATTTGACCTTATCTCCTCCCCTTTATTTTCTCTTGTCTTTGGTTTACCATGGCTTCAAACCCATAATCCCTCAATCAATTGGGCGGAACATACTCTTAGATTTACGGCTCCCGCCTGTCACTTACACCGTAGCCCTTCCCCTTTTGTAGGAGCAACAACTCCTAGTATGAGGCCTTCCCCCAATGATTTTTGCATTCCCTCACAGTATCACAACCTAGCTGCAGTTTTTAGCAAGCAGGAGGCCTCGGAGCTCCCACCCCATCGAACATATGATTGCCCTATTGAATTTATCCCAGGAACCGAGCCCCCTTATGGGCAGATTTATAATTTATCCCCAGGAGAAACCAAAACACTAAGGGCCTATATTAAAGAAAACTTGGCCAAAGGATTTATTTGCCATTCTAGCTCCCCCATGGGGGCTCCTCTCTTCTTCGTTCCAAAGAAGGAGGGGGACCTTAGACCTTGTATAGATTACTGAGGACTAAATCAGATTACAGTAAAGAACCGATACCCCCTGCCCCTCATCCCTAAACTCCTTGGGAAACTCCAAGGAGCGACTTTATTTACCAAGCTCGACCTGAGGGGTGCATATAATCTGGTACGTATCAAAGAGGGGGATGAATGGAAAACCGCCTTTTGTACAAGATTTGGGCATTTTGAATATTGTGTGATGCCCTATGGACTCGTGAATGCTCCGGTCACTTTCCAATATTTTATTAATGATATATTGAAGGATTTGTTGGACCTTTATGTGGTTGCTTATCTTGATGATATTCTCATTTTCTCCACTTCTCTAGAAGAACATATACATCATGTACGGACTGTCTTAGAATGTCTATTACACCACAAATTGTACTGTAAGCTGGAAAAATGTGTTTTTCATGCCTCCTCCGTTCCCTTTTTAGGGTTCATTATCTCTTCCAAGGGTATTCACATGGACCTGAGTAAACTCGATGCAATTGAACGATGGCCGGCTCCGACCACAGTCAAGGCATTACAATGATTTTTGGGTAGTATTAACTACTACCGACAATGCATTCCTCGTTATGCTGATTTGACTAAACCCGTTACCATTCTGTTAAAGAAGGGAGCACACTTCGAGTGGGGATCTTCTCAACAGGAGGCCTTCATTTCCTTGAAGTTGACTTTCATGACCACTCCCATTTTACAACATCCCGACGTTACCCAACCCTTCATAGTAGAAGCAGACGCCTCCGATGTGGCCATTGGGGCTGTATTAACCCAGACTTATGAACCATCGGGACGCCGCCTTCCCTGCGCGTTTTATTCCCGCCAATTGACCTCTGCTGAGAGGAATTACCCTATTTTAGACAAAGAACTGTTGGCCATAAAAGCAGCATTCGAAGCCTGGTGGCATTTTCTGGAAGGAGGTCCACACCCGGTCCTTGTATATACAGACCATAAGAATTTGGCATACCTTCAGTCCGCTCGCATCCATAATGCTAGACACGCAAGGTGGGCCTTGTTTTTTTCACGTTTCTGTTTTCCCATACAGTATCGTCCCGGCTCCCAAAACACTATGGCAGATGCCTTATCCCGGTATTACGCTCCGGCCAAGGGAGAGAAGGAAGGACAACCCCAAGGACCTATTCTCCACCCTCGCACATTTGCAACCACGCTTCCCTCCCTCACGCAGCTTGAGATGGTCAGCCACAGAGAAAGATCGTACCCTGGTTGCTACCAAAGATATGGATTGTTCTATCATAAGGGGAAAGTAGTTATCCCGACTAGATTCAGACCCCAGGTAATGTGGGCCCACCATGACTCTCCCCTTGTGGGCCATCCAGGATACCAACGTACCCTGTCCTTAATTCGAAGAACCTTTTGGTGGCCCACCCTTTGCAATGACGTCAAACAATACGTACAAGGATGTTCGGTATGTGCCCGAACAAAAACCACTTGAAGCCTCCCCATGGGTCTGCTACAGCTTACTGATAACCCCAAGGGTCCCTGGCAGAAAATAGCTATGGGTTTTATAGTAGGCCTCCCTAAATCAGCCGGCCATGACTCAATCTTAGTAGTCATTGACTATTTCACAAAGATGAGTCATTTCATCCCTTGTGTGGGAGTCCCCTCGGCCAAGGCCACCACACGCCTCCTTCTTCGTGAAGTGGTGCACCTACACAGATTGCCAAGGGAAATAATATCTGACCGAGGTCCCCAATTAATTTCTCATTTTTTGTGAACCTTTTTTACCCTTCTATGAGCCAAACTTAGACCTACCACGGCGTATCACCCACAAGCAAACGGGCAAGTTGAACGCGTGAATCAGCATATTGAACAACACTTACGCTGTTTCTGTACTTTCCTTCAGGATGACTGGGTAGAACATCTACCACTTGCCAAGTTCACATATAACAATGGACCCAATGCCTCCTTAGGGAACTCCCCTTTTTATGTATCATATGGTTTTCATCTCCCCCTTTGTTTTCCGGAGGTACCCCTCTCGTCAGAACCAGCAGCAGGACCATTGGTTGGAATTATCCGGAAGGCCCAGTGGGCCACCCAGTGCTGTCTACAGGAAGCTCGTAGCTGTTATAAGACAGGTGCTGATAAGCGACGTCTCCCTGGGCTCCTTTTACAGGTAGGCGATCTGGTATGGGTATGACGGCAGAACTATCCGTCCCTCCACCTATCCACGAAACTAGATGATACCTATATGGTACCTTTTCCCATTACCCGTAAGTTAAATGAAGTTACCTATACTGTCGGGCTACCCACTCATATGCGCATACACCCCTCATTCCATATACAGACCATAAGAATTTGGCATACCTTCAGTCCGCTCGCATCCATAATGCAAGCCCATACCCCAGCTCTTCCCCTCCAACAGGATGCGGCGGCCCCCCCGTCGTTCTTCCTGACGGACCAGAGTACGAAGTTCGAGCGATTCTAGACTCCCGTATTTTGGGCTCGAGACTTTATTACTTGATCAATTGGAAGCACTATGGCCCTGCCTAGCGTTCTTGGGAACTGGCCATGAATGTTCATGCCCCCTGTTTGGTTCGGGACTTCCACCTCCGGCACCCCTCGAGGCCTGGTCTTCGGACCCTGGTCGGGGGGGGGGGCTTGGACGAGGGGGTACTGTCAGGTCACACACCACCCAGCACCTGTTCCGCGCTGCTCGGCGGGGAGCGGGCAGGCACAGGGATCTTGGAGGCCATAGGGATCGCCACAGGGGGGCGCTCACCTGACACACGGAGCTCTGCTCAGGCGCAGTGCACGTCTGGCGGGGCGTCAGGCTCAGCGGCGACTGGGGGCCCCGCCCTGACCGTGCTCTCAGCTAATGAGCCAGGGACTATAAAGTATGCCGGCGGGGCCAGGAGCCACCGGCGGTAATCATTTATGAGAGGCTGGCCCCTTCTGAGTGGAGAGCTAAATCTTGTCTTGGTTTTGATAGAGCAAGTGAATTGTGTGCCTGGTTCCTGTGTACTTCCCCCACCCCCTTCCCCCAGAGTGACTCTGTGGAGAGTGTATGAGTGAGTATAGTTGTCTTGTCTTTCCTAACTACATTTCCCTGAGTGAGCATGGTATTGAGAGTTAGTGGAGTGTATACCCTGTCACCTGTGCCAGCCTCCTTGTCCTTGTCCCTTCTTCCCCTGCACCCCCATTGAGTGCGTGTCCTACCCCCACAGTTCTCCTTTCCCCAGACCCTCCACCCCTTACTCCCTTCTCACCCCAGGACCCTCCCCTTCCCCCTCCTCATTCTTCTATATGGTTTTCTGGGCCCTGTGACCTTGTGGGAGTGTCTGGATACCCCTTGTGGTTTGTCCTTTCTCCTGGGGCAAGTGGCTTCCTCTCTCCCTATGATGAGTCGGGTTGCCTTCTAAGTCAGGAGGAAAGCCCACACAAGACCCTAAGGGACCTTTTTACATCGATAGAAATCCTAACTGCAGACGAGGGTTGGAAGAAACTGTCATTCTGAGGGGGAGAGTGCTTTTTATACTAGAGGAGCTTGAGACCATCACGTGGTCTATTATTTGAATATTGTGAGTATGCACAAGCCAGTTGTGAGAATGTTAGAAGCCATCTTGAAGAACCTTCTTTACACTTCTCATCATTCACATGGGGAGGAGTTGTTTGTAAACAAACAGCTTTATCTCCCAGGCTGATAGGTGTCCTGCTGCTGCAGCACTACTAGCAGACAGAGGCAGGTGAGGGATGGGGACCTCCCACCCACCCTGCCCCTGGACTCCCGTTCATTTTTTGTAAACACAGAACACATGTGTTGCTGGAGGAAAGCTGTCGCCAACCAGATGTTTTTGCTCTACTGACTCCCACTGAACAGCATAGGCGCTGTTCAATGAGTGTTTGCTACTGCCTTAACTATAGGGCCACGACTGTGGTTCTATAATATGAGAGTATGAATGAGACAAAGAAGTTTTAGTAGCTGCCTGATTGAAAAATAAGATTGAGTGTTTGTGCATCTATGCACAGGGCACACTATTCACAGCTATTAAGGCTGGGCAAGGGGAATGCAATCTGCCACGTTTGGGGGGGTGTTCTTCTGAACCCCTCATTTCTTCAGTGTACAGGTCTGCTATGTGGACTATTCCTCTTTTACTGTATGGAAGCCATTCTGTAAGAAGCATAGGAGAATCTGAACACTCATTCTCTGTGTTCTCTTCTCTATTTTCGTGAGCGTTCAGTAGTCCGTATGATTGACATCCAATGATCAGTCATTTTGAAATTATATTTTTGTATACAATTGAAAGTAATAAAACACTAGAAAAGTTACAAAATATATTTAAGGATTGTTCTATACACTAGTGAATTTTATGTTTGTATGTGTGTGTCTAATCTTTATGCATGAAATTGATTTATGGGTGTGGCCAGGGATAGCAAGGGGGCCTTGGCTCCAGTTCCCCAGTGTTTTGGCCATCCCTATTGAGCCAGCACAGAAGAGTAAGTGAGTAAGAGTAAGTGTATGGGCTGCTTCTTTTCACCTAGGAAGTGAGAGGTAAGAATGAGTCCACACTTTGGTCCCAGATCTGCTTCTGTGGAAGCGTAAGCACATTGTGTCTCATGTATTGGCTGAACTGCAAGGTATCAGTCCAGCTCTGATTATTTTGGCCAATTTGAGAATATTTCCTTTTTTGATCCTGTGCTAAGTTATCTTGTTTGTACTCCAATGTGCTTAGTAGAGATATAAAATAATAAAAATAGAACGAGAAAATTAAAGGATTGCAGAGAAAAGTACAGTGATTAAATTTATCCAAAAATTTGGAAACTAGTCTTCAATAGAAGAATTGGATTTATAAGGTTATATGGTTATAAGGGAAGGTTATTGAGTGGGTGGTGGCTCGGTAGCTTCAGGGGCATCTGGACTGCGTCAGCTTTCTTGATCCTTTGCAGTCCGGCTTTCATCCGGGGTTTGGCACCGAGACTGCACTTGTGGCTTTGGTCAATGACCAGCACCGGGAATTGGATCAGGGCAGATCGCCTTTGTTAATTCTATTAGATCTGTAGGCAGCATTTGATACCATTGACCATAAGATGTTGGTGGCTTGGCTGCGGGACCAGGCTGGGGTGGGTGGAATTGTTCTTGAATGGTTCCACTCTTTTCTGTCCGGGAGAACTCAGTGGGTGGTTCTTGGGGAGTGTTTATCATTTCCCCGGAACTTCACGTGTGGAATCCCACAGGGTTCTGTACTGTCTCCACTCCTGTTCAACGTGTACATACAGTTTTTGGGTGAGGTTGTGAGAAGGTTCGGCGTACGTTGTCATCAGTACACCAATGACACACAACTCTACCTCTCTTTTTCTGGAGACCCAGACCTGGCAGTCTTGGTGCTTACCCAGTTTTTGGCAGCTGTGGGGGATTCGATGAGGGCAAGCCATCTGAAGCTGAATCCCGACAAGACGGGAGTGATGTTGGTGGGTAGGGCTGGAGGTGTAGTGGCTCTTGTTGTTGATGGGGTCTGCCCTCCTCTAGCCACTCAGGTCCGTAGTCTTGGGGTGCTTCTTGATTCACAGCTCCACTTGGATTTGCAGGTGGCAGCAGTGGCAATGAATGCCTTTTGCCAGTTACATTTGGTGCAACGGCTGAGGCCAGATGTCTCGGACTCTGACCTGGTCACCATCATCCATGATTTCATCACCTTTAGACTGGACTACTGCAATGCACTCTACGTGGGGCTACCTTGGTGATGACCCGGAGGCTTCAGATGGTGCAGAATGTGGCGGCCCACCTCCTAATGGGGACGGGTCGCCACGAGCACAATAGACCAGTGTCCATTCTCTGCACTGGCTGTCTATTGCTTTTCAGGCCTGATTCAAGGTGTTCAAGACCTATAAAGCCATAAACGGCCTGGGCCCTACCTACCTGCGGGACTGCCTCATGCACCGGGCCATGGTGTGGCCCTTGCAGTCGGCTGGGGATGCCCAACTCAAGGTCCCCAGGGTTTCCTGGGTGGCAAGGTGGGGAAGGGCTTTTTCAGTGGTGACTCTTAGGCTGTGGAATTCCCTTCTGATGGAGGCACTCCTGGTCCCTGACCTCCCCTCTTTCTGAAGATAGTGTAAGACCTGGCTGTTCCACCAAGCCTTTGGTGAGGGAGATGGGTAGGGAGGTGAGGGTTGTGCGGGAGGGGGTGTTTTTTGGTACCGTCTTAATGTTTACAATGTTTTATAAGGTTTTTATATGTTTTAATTACTGAATTTGATTTTATTGTGTTGTTGTGAGCCACTCTGAGCTGTCTGTGTGCAAGAGGAAGCAGATTAGAAATACAATTAAATAAATAAATAAATAAATAAATAAATAATCTCAGCCATTCAGCCAGTCTATTGGAAATGACATTAATCAGGTACTTTTTCAATGAGATTGCAACTAGCAAAATACAAAAGCCACAGAGCACCACAAAAAAACCCTGCAAGTTTTTCTTTCTGTTTTCCCAGCAGAATACTTGAGAGTATCATAAATGGAAGGCTAGCAGCTATTTCTCACTGATTCATTCCAAGACTGGATGCAACGGAAACACAGTGGACAGATTTATAGCTCACTTCAAAATACAAGTTAGGAGACAGTAAAAGTCACAGTGGTCTCAAGAGGTAGCTTGCACTCAAAAATGATTACATTTTTGCAATGTTTAGAACTTGCTAAACATGTTTTATTGGTTACTCTTTCAAACAACATATTGGTGACACGAAAAATCAAAATAACCCAGTGTCATTACTCTTTCTCCTAAAGTGTCTGATGGAAATATTTTCAGCAGACAGGCTTCAAAGATGTATCTCCTCAGGCAGCAGTCCCAGAAAATGAGAATTACAGTCCAGTATACTATAAAAGATGCAACTGGAGGCTAAAGTCCTTGTTAAAAGATGTCTGAGAGGAATAGTGCAGAGAAGACTAATCAGAGAACATATTGGGTAACAGATGTGGCATACTTGGGAGTGGACCTCACCTGCATGTCTATTAAGGTGCTGCCAGATATTGGCCCAGGATTGCCCTGGGCTGTGTTGGAAGCTAGTCCAGGCTCTGACCTTAGGAAACCCCTGAAGTCACAGCCCACAGCACTGACTGGGCCAAAGTGATCCACAACTGGCTATCATGTCTGTTGCTTGGTCACCAACACAGCCTAGGTCTGGTCCACCATGGCTGCCCGTCATGGTGGGGAGAGGGATCCTGGCTGGCTGCACATTCAACATGTTCCATGCCCTCCCCAGTGTCCTGGCCATGGGCATGTCTGTTTGGTGCCCCGACATGGTCTGGACTGTGTTCTCCATGGCTTCCCAACCCAGGGTGGGGTGGTCTGTCCCCACATGGCCATCACTTCCATTTTCACCCATTGTGAGAGAGCAGGAGAAATGATGGAAGGGTGGTTGGATTCATAGCAATACACTATAGGTTGGGAATAGTTGTTACTCTTGAGAAAAGAAGACTAAAGGGAAACTGGGGAGCACAAACAATAGCATTTATCAAGCAGCTAAAAGATTGTCACATAAAACATGGAGAGCAGTTGTTCTCCACTGCCACGGAAGATAGAACAAGAAAGAATAGAACAAGAGAGAATAGGCTTAAATTAGAGCAAGGAAGATTTTGATTAAATGTTAGAAAAATTAACTGTAAGAGCAGTTGGACAATGGAATAGTTTGCTTAGTATCAGGCAACTACTTGATTACTGCATCAATGGAATAGACTGTGAGTATCTGGCAGCTACTTGATAACTGCTTTATTGGATGTTTCCCTGGACTGCTATGCCCTGCCCAGCTGTCTTCTGTGATATATAGGTAGAAGGTATCCAGCTTTGGAGCAAGTTGTTGGACCCCTGGAGGTTCCTTCTATCCCTACAATTTGAAAATTTCAAAAAAGACTAGCATTTTGGAGACTTTACTGTTATATGTCACACAGATAAGATACATAACGAATTATTCATAGTCCATTGCCTTTAAGTCCCAAAGAGGCCATTATGACCATCTAATTTGACCTTTGCATCCACAGGCCATATATAAGGATCAAGTTGTGGACAGACTTGACAGGAAGAGAGCCATAGCAAGAAACCCAATGACAAACAAGAGGATGGAACCAGAAAGTAGCACCAGGATGTGGGCTTGAGGATCAAGCTGAGTGACACTGATCAGTCTGTAAAGTGGTCAGGAAGTAGAAGAGGCACAGGCGAAAAGGCACTGAATCAGTGAATCAGTGAATCAGGCATGGCAGTCAGGATGACAATCAAAGGCCGGGATAAGAGAAGGGCTGGGACAAGGACTAAAACTGGAATAGGAATTAGGAGGAACAGAGCACAGGGAATTGGAGAAAAGGGGCAGAGACTGGAACTGGTGAGGTGTGGAGATGGGAACAGAGTAAGACCCATAGAAAGCATTTGAGGGCTAGGCAGCAAGGAACTAAGGGTAGAAACACATGTGGCAGCAGCAGTTGGACATGGCCTGGGGAGGAAAACTGTGGTGGACGTGCTCTACGCTGGGCTGCCGAACAAACATGCCCATGGCCGGGGCGCTGGGGAGAACCAGGAACGTGCGGCTGCTCCACTCCCATGCCGTACCCAGTGCCCCACCCCCCACCATGATGGGCAGCAACGGCAGTCAATGATGCATCACTGTCATGTCTGTTTTTACCTTAAGTTCTTGAACAGACGAGTCATGGATGGGACCCAAAAGCTAAACAGCCAAGCCAATCACAGCATGTGTCATACCTAGTTAATCAGGAGTCCTATAGCTGGGTGGGTAATGGAGAAAAGTGGGTTCAAATGCTTACTGGCAGATACTGAATAGCTCCCTGGACAAGGAAAGCTGCCCCTAATTGGGAAGACATGGGTTCAAGCCGCATGGTTCATAGAATCATTGGATTCAAAAGAACTCCAAAGGTTTTCTAGTCCAGCCCCCTCACCCCTCCGCAGAATCCAGTGTCTATATCATCCTTGAGAGCATACCCTCTTGAGGGAGAAATAGGTACAATTCATGCCACGATACATTTTTGTGTATTTATGAAAATTTATAATAGCCCACTGACTAACTTTGGGGCTCAGCTGGAAAAAAAGGGTGTCTGTGTGAAAGGCTCTTGTAAACCTATGTTTGTATGTGCAGTAGGGATGGGACTTTTGGTTTCTGTTTTAACCAAAACAGGCCGAAAATGGCTGTTTCGGCTAAACTGAGGGATCCAAAAATTGGGCCCATCTCGGTTCCCAGTTTTCAGATCTTATACTTCCCACTGAAGTAAATGGGAAACCCATTGACTTACCATTGACTTCAATAGGTCATTAACTTCAATGGGAAGAACCGGCTGGGGAAATTACTCCCTACACATGCATATAACAGCTGTCCTCTTCCAAAATGGTGCCGACACTGCTGGTGCCATTTTGGATTAGGGTTGCACATGCGCAGAATGGCCTCGGCTAAAATGGCAGCGTTACTTCATTCTCCTCCGGACTTGGGACCAGGAAGAAGAAGAGAAGGCCCAGCAGAGGAGCTGGCTCTGCTAAAAAAGATAGGAGGGGCTTGAGTATATTTGTGAAAGATGATTCCTTAGATTGCTGAAAGAGACTGTCACTGCTGTCACCTATGATCCTTTGAGTGACTATAAAACTAAAACTTTAGAGCCAAAGTCAATGCACAATTGCACATATTTGGGAGCTTTGACTTTTTCATAGGCTAAGTTGTAACTTGAACCATCATTCCTGCACATACACGCATATGTGTATACAGAGCCTCTCACACATCCTTTTAAAAAAAGAAAATCCACCTCAGCCCCTAAGTAGATTTTACTGGGACTTCTGGAAAAAATTAGCCGGTGGGCTATCACAAATTTTCATAAACACGTGTACTGTTATGCAAATTACAGGAAACGTGAAGTGTACCAATTTTTTTTGGTCAATTGTTTGAGGGTATGAAAGTGAGGTGCCCCCCTGACTGGATGTCAAGTTTCCTCTAGAGGAGGCCTTAGCAGGCATAAATAGAGAGGGATAATTCCTTCCTTCCAAGAGCATAGCTGTAATAGGGACAGGCGGCGCACCTGCAACAGGGCCCACCAGTTTGGTGGCCTATACTTCCTGTTCCAACTGCATTCCCTGCCACTGGGAAGGAGGTCAGGGAGTAGGGGGGGAGGGGGAAGGAGGAGCATTCCAGTCTGGCAATGTCCCTTCTACCTTTTTAGCTGCTCCATTGCATTGTTTACTCATATTGTTATTACCTAGACAAAAAACCTTTGGTTTAAGAAGCTTGTTAAGGCAGCATTACAAATTATACTCAAAGGTTAACATGACAGTAAATTGTATGTTAAGGTAACTTTATTAAATATCAGACCAATCTATACATTTTTCTTTTCTTATTCATTAATCAAAAAATTATGACAACTGAAATTAAGCTGCATATGTGTGGTATGGTGACTGAACAATACTTATACGTGATGAGGAATATATACAGTTTAATTTCAGTTAAGACATAATTTTTAAATTAATGAATAAGAAAAGAAAAATGTATAGATTGTTCTGATATTTAATAAAGTTGCCTTAACATACAATTTACTGTCATGTTAACTTTTGAGTATAATTTGTAATGCCGCCTTAACAAGCTTCTTAAACCAAAGGTTTTTTGTCTAGATAATTTGCCCTTCTTTTGAAACTTAATAGTTTTGTTAATGCATAAGCTGGCCCCAGACACAAGTGCACACAGGTGCTCACCCATCCCCCACACGCCCACATGGAGCAACCTGGTTTTTTTCAGGTTTCTCTGTGCAGGGGTGATGGGTAGAGACATGTGCTACACAGGAGCGCACAAGTGACTGCTTTCATATGAGACGCACCCATCCATGCCACTGCATGGGTGTGTCCCGTGTAAAAGAGGTCACACACTCATTGGGTGAAAACAGACATGATGCTAACCACCCTTTAACCACCCTTGGTGGTTATTTATGCATGTTGCAGGGCTGCATAGTGCACCAATACAGCCCTGCAACATGCATAAATAACCACCAAGGGTGGTTAAAGGGTGGTTAGCGTCATGTCTGTTTTCATCCATTCACACACACTCATTCTGATTGATCACACACACAATCATTCAGACACAGTACATGCATGCTCTCATCTTACACATTCATTCACATTGATCACACACACACTCATTCATACACACTACACACACTTGCTCTCACATCACACACTCATTCAAATTGATCACGCACACTAGACCAGGTGCATAGCTAGGGTGCAATGGGCCCCTGGCCAAGAAGCCAAGGTGGACCCCCTTCTTTGTGTCCCGCCAGTGGGCCTAGGGGTGCCATAAAGCTTGGCGAGCCTGGGGGTGCTGCTATCAAAACCAGAAGACACCCATTCAGTTGTGCCCCCATAATCAATTCATGCTGCCCCGACCCCATAACCATTTCATTTGCGCCCCCAGGGCAGCGTGAATTGATTATATGGGGAGCACAAATTAACTGGTTATGGGGTGGGGTTTAAAGACAGTATTCCTGTTAGCAATAATTTCATTAAGAAGAGTTAGTGAAATAGCAGCCATAATAATCTCAGAACCATATCTGCAGATTTTCCAAGATAGAATAGATATTGCTTTACATCCTAAATTCCTACCTAAGATAGTACAAGTAAGACAGTACTTACTTGTACTAAGATAGTACAAGTAAGATAGTACAAGTAAGATAGTACAAGTAAGACAGTTGTGAGAATGTGGCCCTTTTTAAATGGGCCTCTCCCACCCATGAACACGCAGATTTCTGCATGTTCATGGGTGGGGGAGCCCTGTGTGAACGACACAGCACCTGCGTGGGGTGAGTGGGGTGCGTGCATGCGCCTACCTAACATGCATCCTCACTCACACCTCCCGCCCCCAATCTCATCCCCATGCACAGAGCAACCAGGAAAAACGGTGGTTTCTCTGTGGGTGCGGATAAGTGGGGGGTGAGTGGGGATGCGTGTGCAGCCATGTACCCGCCCCACCCATGCACTGGTGTGACTATGGACCCACCACCTGGTGGAGCTGTGTAAAGCCAGCCTGCGAGGAGCCACTCGAAGAAGAACAGAAGGTTGCTGCCTTGTAAAGAAGGTTCTTCATGATAGCTCCAAACATTCTCACAACTCCCACCCTTCCAGCCCTGCATGGATTTTTCTTATATTCCTAGAAAGGGTTGAAAGGAACTGTCAATCTGAGGGGGAGAGTGCTTTTTATACTAGCGGAGCTCGAGACCATCACTTGGTCTATTATTTGAATATGGTGAGCATGAACAAGCCAGTTGTGAGAATGTTAAGAGCCATCTCAAAGAACCTTCTTTACAAGGCAAGAACCTTCTGATCACTCACATGGGGAGGAGTTGTTTGTAAACAAACAGATTTATCTCCAAGCCCAATCGGTGTCCTGCTGCTACTGCTGCTGCTGTTGCTGCTGCAAGTTCTACTAGCAGTCAGAGGCAGGTGAGGGATGGGCACCGCCCCACCTTCAGCCCCCACCCAGTCCCTGAACTCCCCATCATTGTGTGTAATCACAGAGCACATGTGTTGCTGGAGGAAAGCTAGAATGGTCACCAACCAGAAGTTTTTGCTCTACTGACTCCCATTGAGCAGCATAGGTGCTGTTCAATGAGAGTTTGCTACTGCCTTAACTATTCATAATTAATAACTGTGACCCTATAATCTATCATGACTTGACAACATAGAATTTATTCCAGTTGGATTAAAGCATGTCTTTTAGAGAGAAATTCCAAGCAACAATTAACTCCCCACACCATCTCCTCAGGTAAGAATCTCCAGGCTTTTATTACCTTCCCTACTAGTCAGAGACATATTTCAAGGCTGGATTTGTCTAACTTATTTCCAACCACTGAATCTTATTCTGCCCATGCCTGCTTAGGAGTGCAAAGGAGATGATATTTATTAGTATCTATTGCTTGATCCCTGGAGATCTTTATTGTATTCTTACTAGGACCCATGGAAAAAAATTACCTGAAACTCTTCAAACATTTTATTTGATAATATGATAATAAATACCAGTTATTTTTATGTTGCATAGGCCATTCAATAGCCCCATGATTTGAGTAAATGAAGGATATGAGGTAACATTTTTGGTATG
This sequence comes from Sphenodon punctatus, assembly GCA_003113815.1. Classification (NCBI taxonomy): domain Eukaryota; kingdom Metazoa; phylum Chordata; class Lepidosauria; order Sphenodontia; family Sphenodontidae; genus Sphenodon; species Sphenodon punctatus. The sequence continues at coordinate 174,333 of QEPC01007800.1, forward strand.
AGCCAATGAAAGAAGTATTGGGACTCACAGAAGTGGAGAGGAGTGCAAACAGTTTGATGTCCCTTATTACACAGCTAAGATTTATAATTTTGTAAAGTACACCACACTGCACTTGCTAATTAATCCTGAAGGACTTTTGTAAACAATAAAATGAATCCACAGTTGTGGATAAATAAATTATCAAAGTATGTTTTGGTGCATTACACTTATTTAATTGCTTTTTAACTTATCTGGAAAATGTAGTTATTTGCAGTGGGCTTCTCAGGGTGCTTCATGTTTGCCCCACTTGTAATTAGAGCATGCACAACACCACATGTGAATTCCTATAGCCAAGATCAGCAGTGATCTTCAACTGGTAGTAACTCACAGAGCCCTGAGTGGCCAGTGCACCAACAGGTGGGTCTCAGAGGCTTTCACCTGCTGAGGATCAGGACTGATGTTCTCCTCCTTTCTGGCCTCTCATAACAACCCTGGCACTGGTTTCATATGCTATGTGTGGACTAAACTTGGAGTGACTGCTTCAGTTTTTTTTCTAGATCAGGCTCGGCGCAGAGCTAGAAGCATGTCTACCATGGTTAATGTTTCATAGGACATCTCCCTTAGAGTTCATTCCTCAAGTGCACCATCAGCACCAGCCACATTCACTTTCATGGGTCTTGCACCAGTGGGGCAATTTGAAAATCCAGACCCTGCTGCACTTTCACCAAGTCACAAGGCAGTCCCCTCACCATGGTTCAGGTTTATTTATCCCAAAATGGACAATCCAAGGCAGAACTGAACATATCGGCCCTTTTCACACAGACACTCTAACACTGATAAAATAACATGTTGCAGGGCTGCAGGTGTGCTCTATGGGTGCCTTGCAACATATATAATAATAGGGATGGGTGAACGCGGTTAGGAAGTTCGGAGTTCGGCCCGAATGCGGCCTGTTCGGATGACCTAACCCGAACCCGAATCTGAACATGAACTGACCGAACCGAACTCAATTCCGAACGTCGAAATGACCGAACAGTTCGGTCAGTTTGGATTGCATTCGGGTGAGTTCGGGTGGCAAAAAAAGTGTCACTGGAAGGTCAAACGTGACAAGGGGGGGAGTCAGCTGAGGAGCAGACTTCCAGGCACCAGGGGTGGAGTGGCTTGCAGTAGCAGCCAGCCTGCCCAATCACTAGGGATGGGCGAACAGAACTGAGTTCGGAAATTCGGTTCTGTTCTGTTCGGCTCAAAATTCGAGTTTGGTTCAGAAGTTTGGTTTGGACGACCGAACTATTGGAGTTCAGTCTGAACTCCGAACTTCCGAACAAAGTTCAGAAATTCAAACCCCATTGAAATGAATGGAATATTGTCTTTCAGGGATGGGCGAACAGAGCCAAGTTCAGCAATTTGGTTTGGTTTCACTCAAAATTCGAGCTCGGTTCGGAAGTTCGGTTCAGTCGACCGAACTGGTTGAGTTCGTCCTGAACTCCAAACTTCCGAACCGCGTTTGTCCATCCCTACCAATCACCATCCCTTTTTGCCTCAGACCACTGGCTTCGCAGTCTGCGATTGACCACGGGCTAGGCTGCACAGAGCCAATGGGGCTTGCGGTGAGGTGGGTGCAGCAAGAAACAAAACTGTCTGCCTCCCCCCTTCCCAACACCTTCGGAGCTAGTCACTGTTCCTGAACAGTAGCTGTTTCAGAAGGCTCCCTCTCCCAGCATTTCCCAGCTCCCCAATCCATTGCCATCCTCCTCCCATTTCACCCATCCAAGCCATCTACCCCCATATTCTCATTCATTTATTTAGATTAGCTTAGATAGATTTAGTGGTTATTTTTTGTTTTTACCCCTCCCTGTGTTCCCTGTGTTCAATCTTCCATCCTCCCTCCCCCTTCCATTGAATCCTTTCCCTCTCCCATATATTCCATCCCAGATTCCCTTCCCTTCCCCTGTTTTTTTTCATTTAGAGTAGGATTATTAGATTGATTTAGGTTTCATTTCAGTTTTGTACCCCTCCTTGTGTTTGTGATTCCCCCCATCCCAGATAGATAGATAGATAGATAGATAGATAGATAGATAGATAGATAGATAGATAGATAGATAGATAAGATTAGAGATAGTAGACAGTTGTAGGAGTTAGCTTAGTGATAGAGATAGCGTTAGTGATTTAGTTTTAGTGTTTGTATGAGTAGGTCTGTGTACTTATTAGATAATCCATTTAGTTCATAGCATTTAGAATAGTTAATAGCAGTTAGATTTAGTGTAGATAGATAGATATAATATTAGATATAAAACCAAATAAAAAACAAAAAAACATTAAAAAAACACCATATAAAAACATTTCCCGAATGGCCGAACCTGAACCGAACGGCCGAACCCGGCAAATGAACCAAACAGACGAACCGAACAGACGAACCGAATGCAGCCAAACCGAACGGCCGAACCCGAACCGCAATCTGTTCGCCCATCCTATATAATAAAATGTAACACTCATTTTATCAGTGTTAGAGCGTCTGTGTGAAAAGGGTCACCCTTACAAGAGGTGCATGCAGCAAGCCACTCCCTGGGTTTCCAGCTAGAGCTGAAATGGATACCCAAAACAATGGGTCGACTTGCTGAATTGGTCACAGAAAGCCTTGTGCCAGTCCGGCCTGCCTATGTGCACAATGCATGAAATTTCACAGCACCTCCACCAAGGCCATGGTGCCTGACTGCCAGTTCTGCTGCCAGCCTGCCACCACCTTACTATAATACCCACACACCCCAAGAGTAAGTGGATACTGAGTGGGACGGGTTACTTGTTTTTACAGCCCAAAGTACCTGCCTAGGTGTGTGGGTACAACTGAGGGTACTTGAAGAACTGGGTGGGCATTCAGGGGCACAACATTGACTACCCATTTCAGCTTTACTCCCAGCCTTTGACCCCTCCTGGCCAATCAACAGCAGGGGATTTCCTGTTGCCATAAGGCTCCGGGCAAATTCTCTATTAGCCCTTCCCCTCCTGCTCAGGTTGATAGGAACAAAGTCACCTGATCTGCACTGTTAAGAGCCCCACGCCTCCACCCTAATCAGTCTTCTGTCAAGCAGACTGTGTAGCCACAGACAGGTGCTCCAAGGGAGGGCAGCGGGACGGGGTGCTATTTAACCCTTTATTTGCCTATTCCAAAGGATTCCTATTTCAATAGGTTTTTGTTTCATGGGAAATTCGGAATGGTCTGTCATGAATTATCTGTTTTTTCCCAGAAGCAGTAGCAATGTTGCCACCAGAAGCACCTCAGGTAGTTCAGTAAAAGCTATGGCATAAGGAAAAAGATCAATGCATTAACCTCTTTGCTATTATGTAGGATTATTCATTGTTCTAAATTATAGCAAACCACATTTTAAATTGAAATGGGCATCTAATGCTTCAACTATATCTTTGTACAGTTATTCAGCTATAAATTGTGCAATTATCCAGTACAAGTCACCTGTCAGAAGTAGGTTATTATGATCATGGAGGTGTAAAAATAATGAAGCTTAATTTTTAGTGAATCACCTTATTCTCATGACTTTCTATAGAGAAATATTTCTAAAATTGCAGAAAATTATAGGCTGCAACTTCTTTGGATTGCAAGGTTGGGGCATAATGGAGTCCTGGGTCTTGTGAATTCTTATTTAATATTGAAATGTTCTGCATTCTGGCTCCAGTTCAGGAAAGTATTTAATAATAGGCCTAACTTTCAACTGGTCTCATACTGAAAGCTGCCTGAGTACCTTTGTGATTCAGGTTTTTTTTTATTATCCCATAAAAATGATTTGTGTCCATCTTTTGCACAGTATTTTTGCTTTTCAAAGACATTCCTTCATGTTTATATGTTCACCTGACCTAAGTGCAGCCTGTATATTTAAATGCATGAATCAGGTTATTGCATATCAGCCAGTGAGAGCCTCTGAAATAGTATACACTTTACAAATCAGCGCACACACAAGACCCATTCATTTCAATGAGACTCGAATTCACACTAACTTCGCGTATGCATGGCATCCTGTCAGAAGATCTCCACTTTAATAAATTATTTGAGTGGATTAGTATGGATTCTGTCTGGGAAAATGGATGGGAATGTGATTTTAAATATACAAAAATACAGGATACAAGACTTGCTCCTTAATGGTTATGATCCAGCAACATACATAGGCATGTATTTATTATTTATTTAGGGTAATTTCAGATGTTACAAAAACGTCTTTCACCACAGTGAACCCCAGTGGATTCCCTGTGGTGGTGGCATTTCCAAGAACATCTGTTTGGTCCCGGTCAGAGGTTCACCACAGTGAACCTCTGGCCAGGATCATTGCTTGACCACGGTTCTTGACCTCTGGCCAGCTGGAGGTCGAGAACCATGGTTACAGTGGCCACAATCTGGGATGGGCCAAAAGTAACATGTGTTACCTTTGGCCCATCCCGGATCGTGGCCCCGACCATGATACAGGATGGACGCCCTTTTATTTTAGAATTCTTAGCCAGGATATTAAAGCATCTATAACCCTTCATAAAAAAAGGAGTTAAACACCAGGTTTCTTGCAACAGAATAATATCATAATTATTGACAAACGTTGCCCAGTCCCTATCACCAGTTTTGCTAGAAAGACCTCTTACATTCCATATTATGCGTAATAGCGAGACTAACTGAGCTTCATCAAAGTTCATCTCACCCAGTCATTGGGGTCCTAAGGTTTGATCAGTCAGTCGTGATGCAATGAGCCCATCTCCCACCTTATCCAGCTGCCTCACTTGGGTCTCTGTATCTTCACTTAATTCGTCCAAAGGTGCTGTCAATACCGCTACATTTGACATTACTGTATAGATAACTTCTGCTTTACAGCTGTCCCCTAAATCCTGGCTATTTGTAAGACTAGCTGATACAGGCTCTGATTCTTCGAGCGTCACATCTCATCTTGAGGGACTCCCTCATCTCGTGATGGTACATATCCCTTGGGTACAATCCGAGGGGGAGCTGGTGAACCTTCCACCACTATACATTCATTAGGACCCTCAGTCTGGGGATATGCTACTCCCTCAATCTGGGGATATGCTGGTTCTAATAGTATTCTTGGAGTATTATCCTTGATATCTATAAACATGATGTGAAGGGTCACCAAATGTATGATGATATTACTCTGTTCCTCCAAGGGGAGATGCTCATATGCAGAAATAAGAGTAATTTCCTGCTGCTCTACAAAGTCATCCCCAGATTCTAAAAAACCTGCATCCTGGGGTTTGCTGGAAAGCTGACATTTTAAAGGAGGAAAAGTCCAGGATACTCTAGGCTGGGGCACTAGATCCCTATTAAAATTCTTATCCTTTAGAGGAGACCATGGACTAGATTCATTAAAGTTCTTATTAGCAGGTAACTGGGTAGATGTTAAACTAAAAACTAAACTAAACTGCCTAACTGAGTCAGACCAATGGTCCATCTTAGCCCAGTATTGTCACAACCTGACACGACAGCAGGGGTTTCAAATTTGGGTCCAAATCCAGCTCTTCGAGGGTCTCCAGCAGAGGTCATCCCAGCGTGCTAGCTGAGACCCTCCAAGCACACAGCAGAGGTCTCCCCCAGGTGTGCTACCAGAGGTCCTGAAGTGGAGATGTCGGGGATTAAACCTGGGACCTTATACATGCAAAGCACGCGCCCTTACCACTTGAGCTATTTCCCCCCAGTATGTTCCTTTACAGTTTGTTAAATAACAGTTGCCTATAGATACCTCGTTGTTAGGAAGGACAAAAACTGAGGCACCCTGTTGTTGGGTCCTGGCACCGGTGGGGCCGGTGGCGGCCCATGAGGGGCTGCAGCCGCTTGAGGAACCCTGCTCATGGAGCCATGGAGAGGCGCAGGAGGAGGACGGGAGGCACGGCGCCGGTGGAAGGGACGGGGCCCCAGCCGGTGCTCGGGGCACCACCTCCATGCAGGGTGTCTGGGAGCGAGGGGGCGGGGTCAGCAGGAGCGCCGTGACACTCAGAGCATCTGTGGGAGAGACAGCGGCAGCACTAACCGGATAAAAGGAGGCCATGTACTCACAAGCAGCGCCGATGATCAGCGTGCTGTGAGACTGGCCCCCAGCGTTTGGTGAAGCAGTAGGAATTGGTTCGGCATAGCGAGTGTGAAGCGAGTGTGGAAGAGACTGTGGAGAGTGTGGACAGGGTGAGTGGAGTGTGCATGGTTGTAAGTGGAGTGAGTGCCTGCTGAGGTGCTTCTGGAACACTGTGTTGACCTAATTGTGTGGGCCCCTTCCTCTTTCCCCCTGACCCTGTGCAAGCCCTTCCCCGACTGCCATTCCCGTGTTCCCTGTGGGTTCCACCTCCTGCGTTCCCCACTGTGCAGCACCATCCTTCCCCTTCCTTCCCCTGGAACACTGTGAGAAGTGGTGGTTGGGTGGTTGGGGAGAAATTAGAAGTAGACTGGGTGCAACCGTGGGTGTGGTGGTGGATGAGTGGGGGCATTGCTCAGGGCCTCGTTGTCTCCCCCACCCCCACCCCCCAATGATGATCTATGCCTCGTCTCTCTTGTAAGAGACTTTGGGCCATCTAAGAACCTGAGGGGTGTTTTATTTCCCCAAGCAAGCTTGCCCCTAGCAAAAGAGAGTGTGGACTGTGGGTGGTTAGGGCAGTGCTGTGTCTCCAGACCCATTTCCCTCCTCCTCTTACCTTGTCCTTAACACCTGTAAATCACTTCCCCCTACTCGAGGAAGAGGAGTCAAAATATTCTTAAATCGATCATCACCCAACTTGCCCCCCACTGGAGATATACTTTCCTTCTTATCTAAGCAGCTAGGGCTCATACCCTTGATTTTGGTGGCCTTGTTCTGACTAACTACAGGACTCTCCACAGATAATTCTCCCCAAAGCTTGAACAATCTTCCAAAGTTCATACCACATTTACTACGCTGCCCCTTCCTACCTGTTTTTATATTCATACTCTTTTTCTTAGGCAGCAGCTTTCTAGTTTGTTTTGCACTTGGTCCCCCACTGCAGAATATTCACTTCAAGGAGAATCACTTGTTCTCATCAATAGGGAGTGGTCAACAGAAGGTTGTACTTTCACAGATGCATGTTTATGCAGCAGAGTTGTATGTAAGAACTATAGGACAATTCTACACTGGTCTGAAATTTTTAGCTGTGAGCATAAGAACATATGTTTCTTGCTTTTTCTGAACCCCAATACTCTATTTAAGACAGTAATTAGAAATTCTGACCAAGATTATTCTTCTGAGGCCTCCTCCCTGGTGGCCCTCATATCCCCTGGAGAGCCCTGAGCAGTAACTATCTTAACCAACACTTGGATCAAATCCTTAACTTCACATAAATAAGATAGAAGGGTTCTTAAATTAATAAACAACTCCTCAAGCGATTTACTAGTTAAAATACAATGATTACTCAAACGTTCCCATGTAAAGGGCCTCAAGGTATCCACCCCACCAGAAGTTGTTAAATCACCATCCCTTGTACAATCCATCCCATTGTTTAAATTCACTTCTGGGGAACATTCTAAAGGTCCTATCAAGGGGGGTTCTAAGAGTGCACATAAAGCCTCCAGTTCTTTTCCCAGGGAATCCACCTCATAGAAAGGGTTCTGTCCTTCTGGAAGATTGACCATACACTTTGCCCCCCGGATCTGGGTTGGAAAGTCCTCTAAATCCAGACCAACATCTGCTTGGACTATTTGGCATTGTGACCAGCTTCAAAACCAATTTCCTATAAAGAAAACAACCCACAAAAGGCGCCCAGGACTTTACACACCAAAACCAGCTCATGGCTATGCAGGATCCTGGAAGCTGGATAAATCCCTGACCTGTTAATGGCCAGATTTAATCCTAATTATGCTATACCTGAATCTTCCAGAATACTTACTAACAGTCATGATTTGGCTCCCAGGAGTTAGAGCCTAGCTAGCTCTTCTAGGAGCTTACTGACAGCAACAGATCCTAAAACCTTGCTCTTTTCGGAGCTTGCTGACGGCAACAGCTTGCCCCCTGGATCTTAGAGCCTAGCTCTTCTTGGAGCTTACTGGAGGCAACAGCTTAGCCCCTGGATCTTAGTGTCTAACTCTTCTCGGAGCTTGCTGGTGGCAACAGCTTGGCCCCTTCTCAGCGCTTACAAGCAGCAAATATTAGCCCCTGAATGAGTAATGCCTGACCCTTCTCAGGGCTTACATGTGACGGATGTTTGACCCCTGGGTATATAGTACCTTGCCCCTCTCGGGGTTTGCTTTCAAAGAAACGCGACCGCTGAAAAATAAATACCTATCCCCAATAGGCCTAAAAATAGCAGATATGATCCCTAAATTGTAATGCTGTCTCTTGTGGGGCTAATATACAATATAGTCTTAATCCCCAAATAGCTAAAATCTAACTTTATCTTATAAAACCTATAACATGGCTATAAATTCACCAAAACAATATAAATCCTACCCATATATACCGTAAAATTTAAATTTTAAAACATTCTAAACAAAATGTAAATAATCTATCCTGGCTCCTTCAGGCTCCTCAAGGGCACCTTAAGGGTCATGCTTTTAGGCTTGTGGCCTTTCAGTGTGTGGCCTGCAGCGCGCACCTGGGGCTCTGTTGGCAACCGCTCTGCTTTGAAGTTCCCAGGCTGGAGGCACTTCCGACTGGCTCTGTACATGGAGCTTCACCCCTTCAGGTACTGCTACAGGGAGGCCCCAGAGTGACACCCCCCCAATGAGCTGGGGGATGAGTACCCAGGGACTCCCAGCCCCCTGCTGTTACTAGGCTGGCTTGATGAGAAGGCAGGAATGGGAATACAATAGTATCAGACTTCAAAGCACAGCCCCTCCCTCCCAAACCCTCCGAGACTGTTTTTACACAGACAGAGGTGTGTGGGGGTGTGTGTGGGGGTGTGAATGTTTGGCTATGGTGAGTGGAGGTGCGTGTGTGTCCAGTTTTCCAGAGGACTCTGTGGGTGGAGGTGGGTGTTGCATGGGAGCATGCACACACCCCCATCCACCCTGCTTGGTGTTCACACAGGTGAACACCGAGTGGACACCTATCCCCCTACCCACCGCCGGCCATTTACATGGATGGTCCTTCCCTAACACTCATCTGAACACCGAGCCGGGGGGGGGGCATCTGTGTAAAAACGGCCTAACTGCACAGACTAGCCTCTCTATGAATAAAGTAGTGGTTGGTCCAGAAATTAGCTTGGGTAGCCATGCGGCAGTGGCAACGGGAGTAGGAGAGACAGAAGGACAGACCACAGCTGCCAGAATGTACTGGGGCCCACAATTTCTCTCAACAGACCTGCAAACAGCTTCTTAAGTTACTTGAAACTAGTGTTTATGATAAGCCAGGAGATAAGCCAGGAGACCTCATCACATTGAGCATTTTGCACAAAAAATAAAAAATGAAATAATTACTTTATTGCAGTTGCCCTTTCCTCTCCAAATGCTGCAATTGTGATCCATTCCACATAACATAAGGGCAAAGCTATCAAACCCAATTCAGCCTCTGGCATAGAAGGTCAGCTAATGCATTTGGCTATTAATATTCAGGCATCTCTACCAGGTTACGGTAACTATGTGTGTCTTTAGACATAACAAAGGGTGTCCTGCCAGCAGCTTGTGGAAGGAGTAGCTAGGGGTGAAGTGGAGAAGGGTTTGCCTAGCCCTCATTGGCTACCTTTCCCTCTGCAGGTACTTATACAGGGGCTGGGGCCCCCTTGGGCATGTCCTGCCAGCAGTTCAAGCATGCCCACTGCAGCCCATCTCTCCGCCGAGCGCCTCCACCGAACGCCCAGGTGAGGCTTTGCATTGAGCCCATAGGGCTCGATGCAAAGCTGCCGCGATCGGGAAATTTGATTTCCCAGCGGTGACACTTGGACTGAACTCTGAGTCGCCCGGCTCGCGTTCAGTTCAAGTTTGTCCCTTCTGGGACTCCAGACTCTGGAGGCCCAGAAGGGAGTGAGTCAGAGCCCAGCCCCAGACAGAAGCTAGCGCTCACTGACTGAGCGCTCTGTCTCTGCCGGCGACTGAAATTGACAGCAGCGCAGCGCGGCACTCCGATGTCAATTTCAGCCACCTGGCAGAGACAGAGCGCTCAGTCAGTGAGTGCTCTGTCAGTGCAGCACCGGGGGGGATGGGTGGGAGAGCGGGGGCACTGCCCCAGGGGCCCTCAGGCGAGGGCCGCCACTGGCTGCTAATGGACCTATCTTCCAGAAACTTTTCCAACCCTCTTTTAAACTCAGCTAAGTACTGGCCCTTACCATAGCCTCTGGCAGTCGATTCCACAACACAATTATACACTGAATGAAAAAATATTTTCTTTTATTTGTTTTAAACTTGCCACCCATGAGTTTCATAGAGTGTCCCCTAGTTCTAGTACTAGCTGAGAGGGTAAATAACTGTTCCTTGTTTATTAGTTCCACCCCACTCATGATTTTATAGACCTCTATCATGTTGGAACAGGACAACGTTTGGATTTGTTTTCAAATCACATGAATGTCACAACTCCTGATGATCTATAAATGGGGACCTATCAAGATTCCTCTTATAAATTGATGCAACTTACCTTATAGGGTGAAAGACTTAATGGTGTTTTGTAATAAATAGTGTGGCAAGGGGGATTCGGGGATTGATGATTTACTGAAAGTTAGGGGAGAGGGGGGCAGGTCCCCACAGGAAATAGTCACGCCAGGGGTTGAGAGTTGTGGGCAGGGAGAGGGTCCTGAAGAATAAGCTCTGGAGCACTGGACTTGAGGGCAGCTACCAGGATTGGCCTCCATACAGGGCCCCCTCTGACTGCAGGGCCTGGGCCATGGGCCCTGCTGGCTGCATGGCCATCTCAGAATGGGACAAGGCAAAGGGGGCTCTCTCGCCCCTTTCTGGTGTGGCTACGTCCCTTTTCAAGCACCATAGTGTTGGGATGCTGAGCTATGGGTGTGGCCATGTCAGAAAGGAGTGGGTCAAGGGGCTCTGCTGCCCTCCTACAGTAAATTCTGCTGGCACCCCTCCTTCAGCTGAAAAGCTTTCAGTACAACAGTAGCCTTTTGTTCATTTTATAACAAGATCAACAGAAGTTCAGGCATTTTTCCATTGCCATCAATGAAATTCTTGTATCAAATCTATACTGAGGTGCCTCAGAAACGGATGGCTTCTGCTCTCCCTTGTATCTGCTAGTTCTGGGTATACACACAGCTGCCTCTCCCCATACTGACATCACACACACTGCGTCCTGTTTCAGCTCTTTGGGGCATATGCAGCAGAATGGTGTTTAGTGAGGATGTTCTTGTGTTCGTATAATGTCTGGCTATGGTTCCATGAAACAACAGCTAGCCATAAGGTTCCTCTAATTCATGGAAGGGAAACCAAGAGCCCCAACCCCTTTTAAATCTGTCCGCATTACCTTCCCCATGGCTATTATTGATTTGGCCCACTGCCAGGGATGCAGTGGCCCAGGTCACTGGAGAGGTAGGTGTGGAGGACTCTACTGCTTCCTGCCAGTGTGTAAGCTCCAAATGTAGAATTGCCCCAACTGGGAAGGGACTGATGATTCCGAATGACCGGAAGCAGAGCCCCACCCCCAACCCTTTTCAGTGTAGCCCACTAGCAAATTTTAAATTGCCCATGTGGTCCCCAGACCAAAAAAAAAAAAAGGTTCTGCACTACTGCTCTAATTTATTATGGAAGGTGAGTTAGTCCAATCTCCACCAGATGGGGTGGTGTGAAGGTGTCTTAAAGCCACCTTTGTCCTCTTTCACTGGTTTTGCACTTGGTCCCCCACTGCAGAATATTCACTTCAAGGAGAATCACTTGCTCTCATCAATAGGGAGCGGTCAACAGAAGGTTGTACTTTCACAGATGCATGTTTATGCAGCAGAGTTGTATGTAAGAACTATAGGACAATTCTACACTGGTCTGGAATTTTTAGCTGTGAGCATAAGAACATATGTTGATCAAGTAGGAATGGTATCTTGGGGTATGTGTATGAGGTATGTTATAATGGAAAACCTTAAAAAAAGTAGTGTTTGACATACCATCATACTGCTTTTGTTATTGTAGCCATAACAGTTTTCTCTCTATATATAGTATATAAATATCACAGTGAGGTTTTTATATCACAGTAAGATAAATATTTCTTCTTTAAGATCACCCACTGTACAGTACCTCTGCTAAGAAATATGTCACCCATGATTTCCCCGTTGATTTGATTTCTGTCTTCTTGGGCATTCATGAGTATATTAACACCAAATCCTTTCACTTATTCATTACAGTATCACTTAGACCTCTCAATGAATGTCGAGCTCGATTGTACTAGGTTTTGTAGGAATAGTACAAAAGAGCTTTGATGAGAAAATAGGTAGGAGATCAGACGTGTTGATATCCCAGCCTGCCAGATGAAAATTGAGACAGAGAGATCCCCCAAAGCACGATGCTCATGTAAGCCAGATTGCAATTAATGTGGCTTGCACTGGCAGAGCTCTTTGAGGATTGGAGGTTGACAGCTCAGTCCTCCAAGAAGATAGTGCATGCAAGATGTCTCATTCACTTGAATGGAACTTGTGCCAGTACTAAACACTAGTGTGTACATGCCCTAGGTGATTTGCCCATGGTTACACAGCCTGCAACAAGTTCGTTAGGAGCTGAACCCAGGTCTACACTCATACAGGCCAATCCTAATATATGGGGCTTGCACCAGCACAGTGCTATGAGAATCCCAGCCTTAGTTCATTGTTTTAGCCAGAAACTCTCTGTTCTTTCTTGGAGCCTGTGAAATATATGCAGGTACAGGCTGATCACTGTGAGCATCAGCAGCATCTTCCTTTGCTTTGCCTGTTTTTTCCCTTAAATCCAGCTGTCTATGAGCAACCTGGGCTGAACAATCCTCAAAGCACTCCTCTGGCTCAAGTCCCATTGGAGTGAAATGAGATGAGTACTGGTGGAGCACTTTGGGAATTGGACAGGAACTTTCACACTGGGTGTTTTCAGATGAGCAAGTCAAACGAAGGGTGGGGGGAGTAAGTGGGCAGCTCCCAGCGTGGCTGCCGCAGCCATGGAAGCAACCACCATGCACTTCCCCCACCACGCACCAGGACATCACATGGGCAGCCATTCCCCATTCCTCCACCCCACACCAGCCCAAGCCCTGCCCAGTGGCCCACCCCCTGCCATGATGCACAGCCACAGCAACCATGGAGGCAGCCACCATGCTCTCCCCCTATGCCCAAGGGGTCTTCAAAAGAAGAGTCAAAGTCATAGTCACAAGACTGGAAGGTATCTCAAGGGTCATCTAGTCCAGCTCCCTGCATCACTGCAGGACCTGCCACACCCCAACCATCCACGCAGAGAAATCCCACCAATAGCTACGAGTAGAGACTGGGACCAACCAGAACACACCGATGCCCAAAACAACAGGAAATAATTTTAGAAAAAGAAGGATCCAGATGTCCCAAACAGGTGAGCCACACCCATGCTGCAGGGGAAGGCAAAACATCCCAGAGTCAACTGCCAATCTGCCCAGAGGGAAAATTCCTTCCTGACCCCAGCTTTGGTGGTCATTAGACCCTTAGCATGCACGTAGGACCCTCCAGCAAGGCACCTGATAATATACAATAGTGCCCAGGCCTCAGAATGCCTCGACAGCCTCACCTCCAGCCGCAGATAACGTTGATGCTACAGGAAGAAAGAGGAGTTGGGGGGGGGGAGGGACAACATGCATTGCTGTGGGCAGGGGCAGGAAACACTTTGTCCTGCAGCATCAAATCATAAAAACTCACAAGTTATATGCTATAAATGTATCCAACTCCATTTTGAAGCTATTCAGATTATTTGATCGCACAATTGCCCCTGGAAGCTTATTCCAGTAGTTCACTATTCTAATTGTTAAAAACCTTCTTCTAATTTCCAGCCTAAACTTATTGATAACCAGCTTTTATCCATGCTCCCTTTTAGTTTGAACAAATCTTTCCCTTCTATTGCGTTAACTCCCCTGATATATTTATACAATGTAATAATATCTTCCTCCAGCCTTCTTTTTGATAGGCTAAATAAGCCAAGCTCCTTCAGCCTCATCTCATAGGGTAAGTCCTCCATCTCTCTAATCATTCTGGTAGTTCTACGTTGCATTTATTCCTGTTGAAGTTCATCCTTCTTAAACATTAGTGACCAGAACGGAACATGGTACTCCAGTTGTGGTCTTACCAGAGCCCTATACAAAGGCAACAATACCTCTATCCCTGCTGGCAATACCATGCCTAATACATCCCAGGATAGCATTTGCCTTTTTTACAATTAGGACTAGGACAATAAAGTTTTAGATCCCAGAAAGGGATCATCTTCTTCCAAGAACTTCAGTTTGTCCCTTGCAAAAGCTTGTGTGCTGCCTATCAGCTGATAGGCAGAGATAGCAACCCAGTGAATCCCTCTCTCCTTGAGAAGCTTCTGTGGGTCTGGCTTGCTTGTGTGGCTTACAGTGGGGCTGGGTTGCTAAGCTGCAGACAATACATGGGGAAGAGCAGGCTTAAACGCTGGGTTGGCTGCGCAGGCCTTACTGGACAGACACCAGAGTCACACTTGGATGTGAGGCTGCTGGGAGGAAATACACCATTAAACACTGGCCGGCACTGTGGGACAGGCAGTTCAGGTGGTGCCTCAGGCTGGGCCTCCTCTCTGACAGGTCCACTGTGCCCTTTAGACATGCTGTGAACACACTAGCCTTTGCCAATGTGTATGCCCATGCAAAGGACTTGCAAATAATGCTGTGTCTTGCCCCGGTAACAGCAGGGGATGGGGGGGGGGGGGGGAGGCATCCCTAGGAAATCCTAGCCACTCTCAGCTGATAGGCACTGGGGGAAGGGGAAGCATGCCAGACTGGCTTTTGCAAGTGATGAGCCCCTGGCATGAGCGCTCGGGAGTAGGCCTCAGACCCTATGTACCAGGACTGGCTGTTGCAAGCAAGTGACAAGTCCCAGGTGTGTCACTTGCAAAGGCTCCCCAGAGCTTCTGGACGGGGTTTGTCACTTGCAAAGGCTGCTTCTCCCTCCCACAGCACCTATGAGCTGACAGTGACAAACCTCGGCTATGCACGCATAATAGATTTCCAAACGGGTCCACTCCTCCATTTGAAATTTTGGGGGGTCCGAAAATGAAAGGAGATTGTAAACCGCTGCATTGTGGTATTGGCAGACCTGTCTGCTAGCGTGGCTGCCAGCAGCCATTCATATGGGCCGCCCTTTGCGACAGATCTATTTGACTTGCCGCACGCGGTGCACTCTGTGTTTCCTGGTATGTGGCCATGAGTGGCAGAGAGTGGGTGTTCCATGGCTTGTGGATGTGCACATCCAGCTGCTCCACCTTCAAACAGGCAGTTGGATGTGTGGCTCATGGGTGGTCATGCAGGGCAGCATCTCGTCTGAAAACACACATTGTTCTTTGAAGGAGAACAAGGTGCAGCCATGATATGGTCACATGGGAGTCTAATCAGCTGTTTTGTACATCTGCACAAACCCTACTGATCTGCTTCTTTTGCTATTTTGGGGCTCACTTTTTAATTTATTTTAATTAATTGACAACTATTATGAAAGATTTGGGCTATAGCAAATGCTATGAATTCAGCTGTGACAAGAAAAGTAATAAATGAATTTTGTAATGTGACAAAAAAGACCCTCCCCAAATTAGACCTTAATCACAAGGGTGCAGGGGCCTTTTGCTTCTCTAGGCTCACAGAAGTAAAGAGAAGCATGTGTGTAAGTGCAGGATTAGGGCCTCATTGACTACCTGATTACCTTTGTCACTCCAGTAAATTAAGATCCTGATCCTGAAAACCTTTGCCAACCGATAGCCCCACTGCATACTCAGAAATACCAGCAGCATCTGGCCCTTTAATATCTAAATTCACTGAAGTCAATGGGACTTGGCTTAGATAGAATTTTACAGTACACATAAGTGTTTACAGGATCCAGGTCTGAGTCAACAGTTACCAAAACTTTACCTGTGAGACCTGATTTTGAAATTTAAATGTAATTCTTTAGCCTCAGATAGCAACAAAAACTCGCTAATGCCAAGTATACCAAATATTAGATTATGCCCCCTTCTTTGTGACAGAATGCCTAAAATTGATCCAGGAATGGGTAGGGAAAGGGTTAACACTTCCTTGGCTGTAATTGAAGTGTCTGCCAGGGTACTAGCTTTTGGGGCCAGCTGCAGGGCTGTCCTTACCCTAAGTAAGGCCCAGGGCGGGAAAGAAATACGGGACCCCATATCTTCCGCCGGTGGCTTTGCTGCTGGCAGCCAGTGGATCTACGGGCACTCCCCGACTCAGAGAACGCTACCCGGGCCTAGGCTCGGGGATGGGTGAAGGGGCACTCCCCTCTGCCCATCCCCAAGTCTGAGCAGCCATTCGGATTCTGACTGAATTGGATCACTTACCTGATCTGGTGCTGGTGTCGCCACCTCCAGCGTGGGCCCTGCGCCAGGATCCCCCCCCCCGGCACAGTCTCGACCAGGAGAAATGAGGGAGAGAGAGAGGCAGAGGCCCCACCTCTCCCTCATTTCCTCTAGCCAAAACTGCCAGGCAGGCAGCAGAGGGGGCCTGCGGCATGAGGGAGAGGCGGGGCCTCTGCCTTCTTCTCCTTCACTTCCAGCGGAAGTGAGGGAAGAAGCAGAGGCCCCACCTCTCCCTCACTCCGTGGGTGCTCCCCCCGCATGTCAATCTCTTGGCCAGGGGGAATGAGGAAGAGGTGGGACCTCTGCCTCTCTCTCCCTCCCTCATTTCCCCTGGTTGAGACTGTGCCAGGCAATGGGGGGGGCACGGAGTGTGGGAGAGGTAGGGCCTCTCCCTTTCTCCTGATGTCCCACCTGCCCCAACCCAATTTTTTTTAAAAATCAAAGTTAAACCCTAACGCATGGTGTCCTCCCAAACACGGGGCCCTGGGCGGCAGCCCCTAGCCACCCCATGGTAAAGCCGGCCCTTACCAGCTATGGTGAATTAAATAAGTACCCAGCACACTATGACAGGAGTGTGCTCTGAGGGTTCTGCTTTTGCTTGCATTAGAACCTAGAGGTAGGAGAAAGGTGCACCAAAATTTCTTTTACTGACAGGTTTAATTTATGTAAGTAGAAGAACCCCTGATATTATAATATTTAGAAACAAAGCCAAAAGAAACCTTCTGGATTTAATTTAGCATTGTGCATATGAGAAGGTTTACTTGCTTTAATAAAACAAAGCTGAGGTAGGCTAGCTAACTGAATGTGAAGGCTCTAGATGAACTATACATTAAATATTGTCTAATCTCCAGTACGATTTTTACACTCTATAGTGTCCACAGCTGTGACACTTCCATCACACAAAACTCCAGAGAGCTTACCACTGAACTGATGATCAAAGGAGGATGAGACATGGGAGGGAAAGTTATTCTAGATTAAAAAAATAAATAAAGTGGGAAAGCATTCTAATGCTAAGAGGCAGCATAGAAGAGAAAACTCTCAGCAGCACTTGGCAGAGAAGGCTGATCAGGGAAGGAGGTGATGGAGTGTGTGTTGGAAATACATTCCTTTGGTTGCATCCCCCCTAAGCACCTCATCCTGTTTGTTTGCTAGAAACAGCAGGAGTAGACAGACAGATCAGGGAACCCTTCCCCCATCCTATCTGTCCTACTCCTGTCAGGACCTGATTGGTCAATCTCCTCCCCCAGGAGATTTCTCATCTCTTTGTGTCTCAGAGAGCTTCCTTCCTCCCTCTTGAACACACCTAGTCTTAGGACTTAGCATAGATGTAGGCCTTTCCTATCCTACATGTATTTCCTAATAAAGCTACTTAAGCTTAAGTATGCTTCCTGCCTGCTTATTGATGATTAGCTACTCACACTCCTCTGTAAACTCTGCATTGGGCAAATGGATGCAATGATCTCACAGTCCTTGCATTTCCAACAGGGTTATGGGCCCAGACACCCAAAAGGCAGCGCAGAGTGAGTAAAATTGAGTGCTAGCATTAATCTTAAAGGCAGAAAAGAAAAGAAAGATTTTAGTCTCTGTGACCATGGATTCTATGCTGAAGGTCTCCATTCCAGAGAGGCTCACTGGAGCAACAAACTATGAAGCTTGGAGTCATAATGCAAGGATGGCACTGGGAGGACAAGGCCTAAGGAAAATGCTGGAGTCCAACAGACCTACAGATGCAGGGGCAGCACAAGAACTCTGGGATGAGAAAAATGACAAAGCTATGGCAATCATCTCAATGTCGGTGAGTCAGCGTTTACATGTGTACATACATGACAAGTTAACTGCAAAAGATATGTGGGAAATTTTACAGAGACTGTATCAAGGGAAGTCAAATATATCAAAGATACAAATGCTTAAAAGACTTTGTAATATGAGAATGGATGAGAGTGAAGATTTTTCAGCTCATGTTAATGGCCTGCTTGAACTAGTCAGGAGACTGGAAAATCAAAAGCTGAATTTACCAGATGAATTGATAGTGGCATTTCTGCTGAACTCTTTACCACCAACAACTTTTCAAACAGTCTGTCAGATAATAGAAATGCAGGATAACCTATCTTTGGATGTTGTTATTCAGAAACTTGAGGAATTTAATATGGCTCAAACTAATGAACAGCCAAACTTTTCCTCACAGCTTGCCTGCAAGGCAGCTGAGAACAAGAAGCCTTTTGCAAATTCAAAAGGATCTGCAAGAGTTAAGTGTTGCTTCAATTGCGGGGAAACCATGCATCTCGCATATCAATGCACCAAGCAAGAAGTTCCCAGCTTCTCTGCAAAGAACAAAGGGAGCCATGATAGGGCTTTCAGCCTGGTTGAGGAAAAAGCATCTCAACTTAAAAATGTGGAAGGAATAGAATGTGAGACTGCTTCACATGATTTCTTTGTTGATTCTGGAGCAACTAAAAATCTTATAAAGGACAAAGACAGATTTATTGATCTGGATAGGACTTATAGAACTCCTATAAGATTGGCTAATGGAGAGAAAGTTTATTGTCAAGGAAGAGGCAGGGCTAAACTCATATGTCATCTGGGAAACGGTGAGGAAATGAAAGTTACCATTGAAGAAGCTCTATATGTCCCAGAATTGGATCATAATTTTATAAGTGTCAAGTATGCTGTACAGAAAGGTTTTGCAGTGCATTTTGAAGGGAAATATTGCAGAATTTCAAAGGAAAAGGAGCTTTTTATGCGAGGAATGCTGGATTCAAATGGCCTATTCAAGGTAGATTGCTTGCAACAGGATCAGTATGCAAATGCTGCAAAAGATTGCAGACATAAGAACTGTGAAAGCAAATGGCACAGAAGGATGGGCCATAGAAATGCAGATGTGTTGCATGCACTTCCAGACCTAGTTAAACATTTTAAAATGAACTCATGTGCAACTAAAGATGAGAGATGTGTTTGCTGTGTAAAAGGAAAGGGAACTAGGCCCTCCTTTCATCAGAGCAAGGAGGAAGCCACACAGCACCCCCTACAGCTCATTCATAGTGATATCTGTGGTCCTATGAAGACAAAAACAATTGCAGGAAACCAGTATGCATTGACTTTCATAGATGATTTTTCCAAGTTCACGTTCACTTACTTGATTAAAGAGAAAAGTCAGGTGCTGGAGAAATTTAAGGAATATGTTGCAAGAGCCAGCAATAAGTTTGGAAGATCACCTCAGATCCTAAGGTCAGATAATGGAGGTGAATATGTTTCAAAACAGATGAAAGAATTTTTGAAGCAAAAAGGAATTGAACACCAGACAACCATCCCGCATACACCAGAACAAAATGGAGTAGCAGAAAGAAAAAATCGCTCTCTCATAGAGATGGCGAGATGTATGTTTTTGGATGCGAATCTGCCAAACAAATACTGGGGGGAAGCAGTAATGACTGCCACATACCTGCAGAACAGGCTCCCAACCAAAGGTGCAAAAGCAACACCTTATGAACTATGGCATGGGAACAAGCCCAGTGTGGGGCACATTAGAGTGTTTGGCTCTAAAGCCTATGCTTATATCCCAAAGGCCAAAAGGACCAAACTTAACACCAGATGTGAAGAAGGGATACTTGTTGGCTATGCACAAGGATGCAAGGGATACAGAGTAATGGACACTGACACTGGAAATGTGAAGATAAGCAGTGTGGTCTATTTTGATGAAAATGAAAAGGGAAGCACTGATCAAATGCCAGACCTAATGAGGCCAAGTTCATCAAGACAGAAAAAGACTGCAGAACTGCAGATAAAAGAGGAAGCTGAAGTTTCATTTGATTTGACCATGTTCAATCAACCTGAACCAGAAGGGGGCACTGACACCAACACTGATGCTGATGCTGAAACTGAAGCAGAACCAGAACTGGAACCAGAAGATAACACTGATGCTGAAACTGAAGCTGAAGCAGAACCAGAACCAGAAGTGAGACGTTCTGAAAGACACAACAAAGGAGTGCCAGCAGCGAGATTCTCCTACGCGGCAAAAGTGGAGGAACCACAGGAGCCCTCAACATGGCAAGACATTCAAAAAATGCAAACCAGTGAGGCGCGCAAATGGAGAGATGCTGCCAAGGAAGAAATTGAGTCTCTTAATGAAAATAAAACATGGACACTCACAAAGCTACCTGAAAACAAAAAGGCCATTGGATGCAAATGGGTCTTCAAGACCAAGCATAATGCAGAAGGGGAAATCACGCGCCACAAAGCGAGATTAGTGGCCAAGGGATATTCCCAAAAATACGGCGAAGACTACGACGAAACCTTTGCTCCAGTAGTAAGGCACACCACAATAAGAACACTCCTCAGCATAGCAGCTGCAAGAAAAATGGAAGTGCAGCACTTAGATGTGAAGACTGCATTCCTACATGGTGATATCAAAGAGGATATCTACATGCAGCAGCCGCCGGGATTTAAAGAACCTGGGAAGGAGGAACTTGTGTGCAAACTTCAAAAGAGTATCTATGGTTTAAAGCAAGCAGCGAAAGCCTGGAACGAAAAATTGAATCAATTGCTCCTTAAGGAGGGGTTCATACAGGGAGAAGCTGACCCCTGCCTATACTCAAGGTTCAGAAATAAAAGGAGGACATACATTCTAACTTATGTGGATGATCTGATTGTATGCCATGAAAACAAACGAGATTGTGATGAAATCGTCAGGAATCTGAACAAAGAAATAGAGGTGAAAGACTTGGGAGGTATCACTTACTATCTTGGAATACAAATAGAACGAGAAAAAGATGGAAGTTTCCTTCTCAATCAAAAACAAAAGATAAAGGACATTTTAGAATGCCTAGGCATGACAGAGGCTAATGAAGTGGGGACACCTATGGAAACAAATTTCCTAAGCCAGGAAGGCAACGACGAGCCCCTACCACAGGACAACCAGTACAGAACTGCAATTGGCAAAATGTTGTATGTAGCCACCGTCACAAGGCCAGACATCGCCGCTGCTGTAGGAATACTAAGCAGAAAAGTAAGTGCACCAACCCAAAGGGACTGGATAGCAGTCAAGAGAATAGCACGGTACCTGAAGGGCACAATGCATTTAAACTTAAAACTACCAGCAAGCGAGAACCCCAGATTGATGGGCTATATGGATGCGGACTGGGCCGGAGACAAGACTGACTGCAAATCTGTGAGTGGAAATGTATTTCTGTATGGAGGCGGAGCAATCAGTTGGACTAGCCAGAAGCAGTCATTAATTGCCCTTTCATCCACAGAAGCAGAATTTATTTCAGCCACTCAAGCATGTCAAGAGGTAGTATGGCTACACAGACTACTAAAGGACTTTGGAATAGACGAACCAAAGCCAACTGAGATGTATGAGGACAATCAAAGCTGCATTCAGCTTACGAAAATGGAAAAGATAAAGCCAAGGTCGAAGCACATCAACACCAAGCGTCACTATGTGAGAGAAGCGCAAGAAAAAGGACTTGTTGAACTGATTTATTGTCCTACAGAGGAAATGATAGCGGATGTGCTGACCAAACCGCTACCCAGAGACAATTTCCAGAGGCTACGAGAAGCATTGGGAATTGTCAGCAGTGCACATAAATGATTTGGTGCATGGGACGATGAGAAGGGGTGTTGGAAATACATTCCTTTGGTTGCATCCCCCCTAAGCACCTCATCCTGTTTGTTTGCTAGAAACAGCAGGAGTAGACAGACAGATCAGGGAACCCTTCCCCCATCCTATCTGTCCTACTCCTGTCAGGACCTGACTGGTCAGTCTCCTCCCCCTGGAGATTTCTCATCTCTTTGTGTCTCCCTCTTGAACACACCTAGTCTTAGGGCTTAGCATAGATGTAGGTCTTTCCTATCCTACATGTATTTCCTAATAAAGCTACTTAAGCTTAAATATGCTTCCTGCCTGCTTATTGATGATTAACTACTCACACTCCTCTGTAAACTGCATTGGGCAAATGGATGCAACGATCTCACAGTCCTTGCATTTTCAACAGTGTGAAGGGAGTGTGACTAAGTGGTTTATTCACGTGCTTCATGATGAATTACAAAAACACAACAACCCCCACCGGTTGAGTCTAATGAAGTATCCTGGGGACACATTAACTTTCCTGGAACTCCTGGGTGTTGTCCCTAGAAGTCCACTGTTTGCTTTTTTTACTTTGTATTTAATGCAACATAGCCTTTTAGCCTGTGCATCACAAACTAAAACCCTAACCTTTCTACCTATCCAGAAGGCCATTGCCATGGACAAGGGTGTCCACCTTGCCAAGAGGGCAGGTCAGCCTTGCACTGCCCAACGTGAGAAGTTCAAAAAACAAGTAAACTGGATTTTTCAAATCTTCACTGTTATTCCACCAAATCACAGTATCACACGTGTGTGACCCTATGTTCCTCCGTGACAGTGTTACTAAAAGAGAAACCTATCTTCACAATAACGTGCCTAGTGGTGCCACGATATCTGGTAAAGGGGTGTTTGTGTTAATTGACTCTCTTCCCTAGAAGCCCTACCATCCCAGAAGTCCTGCCTTCTACCACCCCATTGTCAGTAACTTCGCCCTGTTGTCACGCGGCCCTACCCAGCACGGGTAGCGGCTCCCCGGGCGGCGGTTTTTGTCCCTCCCCCCCCCAGCTGGAGCGAGGAGCGGAGGCGCACGGCTGAGGAGAGCGGCCCGGGGCAAAGTCTCGTGAGAAGGGACTTCGCGACCGCCATCTTGGATCCAGGCGCAAAGCGGCCATTCCGCGCCTGCAACACATCGTGGAGGCAGCGTGGAGCTCAGCTGCACTCCGGACTTGAGGATTTGGGGTAAAGGCAGGCAAGGAGCAGGGAGTAGAGGCTGAATAAGCCTCAGGAGAGAGGGGCCCCGACAGAGGGAAGTGGCCAGTGGTGAGCAGGTTGCCGGGGGCACCCAGTGGGGGGGCGCAGGCAAGGGAGCAAGGGTTCACACGGAGCCCCTATAGGGGCCAAGGGTGAGGGGGGTCCTTCACAGAACGGGGAAGCACCGCAGCAGAGGGTCACATTCCTCAGGTAAAGGAAGGAAGGGAGAGGATTCAAAAGAGGAAATTGAAGGGAACCCTCTGGGGAGCCACAGAAGGTGTTATTGGCCTGGACTATTGGTGATTAAAGAGCAAGGGACCACGAGCCAGGACCCAGCCCAATAGGGCCAAGAGTGAGAGCACAGGGTAGGGACTTGGCAAAGGTTACAAGCTGAACAGCCAGTAAGGAACCACCTACTCGGGGCAGCACAGCTGCAAGGAACAAACAGGCTGTGAAGGGGAATAGTCATGGCAAAAGGTAGTGGTGGGAAGAAGGGCAAAGGCCCGGCCAAAAAGGCCCTGGCAAAGAGGGTTGAGGAGGTCCTCGAAGCCCTGCAGGCCTGAATGAGTGGATGTGAAACCACCCTAACTAGCCTGATGAGCCAGGAGCAGCCCCCCGGCGAACGGCAAGAGGGCCCGGGAATCATCGAAGGGAACGGACTGGCCCCTGAGCCGGCGGAGGGGGGTTATGCCACGGGCGGGCAGAGGTATGCCAAGCGAGAGGGAGAACTTGAGGGCATCACAGCTAGGGGGGGTTGAAAGTGAAGCACTGAACAGAGGAACGAGGGCTAGCATTAGAATGGTGCAGCCCCCGGCACGGTATAGGGAAGAGCGGGAATGGAACGAAGCGGCACTGGGGGTTTAATCCCCATGAGCGCACAAGAGCTGGGGGAATCGGGGCCCCCGGACCCAGCAGAGGAAGCCGGGCGCCCAGCTAGGCCTCCCCCCATGCCCAGGTGAGGGGGAAGGCGCCATTTGTCTCCACACAGGGACGATGGAGAAGAACCACCAGCCCAGCATGCATGAGGCGACCAGCTGGCAGCAGTTCTGGAGACCCTCAACACGTTCATGAGTCGTTTCGAGGCGCTAGAGAGGAAGGTGGATCTGATTGCGGGAGCACGGCAGCAACCAGTGGTGCAGCCCACACGGCAACAGGAGTCGACAGCACGCCCCACGGCACCACCTGAGGACATGGGAATGAGACAGAAGGAACCGCGCACACAGACGCACGATGATTCAATGGTGAACGTGGGCGCCAGTCCTAGCCACGAGAATAGAGGTAAGTGCGCACATTACCAACAGTGCCAGTGCGGGAAGGTGGATAACACAGGGAACAAGGAGAAAACCGCGCAGGCAGTCCCCCAAGGGGACATAAGAATGGGGTGGGTCGGGTCATGGGTACCGTGGCCTGACCAGGACATGGCAAGGGCGCCCAAAACCAGTAAGAACCAGGCAGGTATAGGAACACAAGGAGAATTAGGCGTCTCGTTAGCCACCCAGCAACAAGGGCCGTGTAGTATGTGTAGGGCGAAGGTTGTAGCGACCACGACTACTCAACGGGAGCCTGGTACCTGGGAGGCAGTGGGGGCTCCTGTGGGGGCCCACTTGGCCCACCATACCAGGAAAAAAAATTGGAAAGGAGAATACATGGACGTATTCTCACTTCTATACACTGAACCGGTGCCAGACCCGAACTCCATGGAAAAGGAAAAAGACAAAGAGAGATTTAAGCACCCCAAGGTGGAGAGGAATTGGAAAAACTGGTCAGCTGCCTTTTCAGTGTTGATAGGAGTGATGATTCAGGCTGCTCCGGAAAGGGCAACTGAATTGATCAAGTACCTCGATATTGTGCGCAGGGCGTACGACTCCGGGAGCCCGGGGGCGTGGCTCCGTTACGACGAGGGTTTTAGAAAACAAGCGGCAATTACACCAGGGATAAGATGGGACGTTTATGCCACGGATTTATGGCTCGAGTGCATGTCTAATGTGGCCGGGACACACAGGACTGACAGTGGACACACACTAGCCAGAGGGGGGGTGGCCACTATGAATGATCCCTTTCGGGAGGTTGGGCGCCGCAGGAGTCAGAGGAGAATGACCTGTTGGGATTTTAATGGGTCAGGGGGTTGCGCCCGCTCCATGTGCCATTTTTGGCATGCTTGCACCCTCTGCGGGGGAGGACACCCAGAGGTTAGCTGTAACAGAACGCGGGGGTCCTCACGGGGTAAACAGCAAGGGAAACAGGGTAACGGGAACAACCAGCCCCAAGGAGGAGGAAAGGGCCCCAATGCTGGTCAAGTTATAGGGCGTTGCAGGAAGCCCTCACAGGCTGCCCGATGGTTGGTGAGGTGGAATATGTCGTATCGAGCTTCAGGGATGGTTTTATCATCCCGGCAAGATTCGAGACAACAAGAAGTTGGGTACGGAACCTGAAATCAGTCAAAGGGAGGGAGAATTTAGTGGCCACCAAGCTTAGGAAGGAGCTCGAAGAGGGCCGTATCGCGGGCCCCTTCGCAGCCTTACCCTTTCCCGATTTGCATGTGTCTCCCCTCAGCATTGTGCCCAAAAAGCAGGTAGGAGAGTTCCGGCTTATACACCACCTCTCTTACCCCAAGGGAAGGTCGGTGAATGATGCCATACCTCCCGAGCTGTGTTCGGTACGTTATGCATCAGTGGATGCGGCAATCAAGATGGCAAGGGAGTGCAAAAAAGGGGCGCTCCTCGCAAAATGAGATATTAAATCCGCATTTCATTTACTGCCAGTACACCCCGTCAGCTTTAAGCTACTCGGGTTCCAGTTTGGAGGCCAGTATTTTTATGATAAAGCAATGCCCATGGGGTGTTCCATATCGTGCTCGGCCTTTGAGCATTTTAGCTCCCTTCTGGAATGGCTGGCCAAGAGAAGAACGAAATCTCAATATATACTGCATTATATTGATGATTTTTTGTTCTTGGGGAAAAAGGACACAGCAGAGTGTAGGAACATGCTTAAAGAATTCCAGACTATGGCAGGGGAACTAGGGGTACCCCTAGCACTGGAAAAAATGGTGGGGCCATCGTCGGTACTCACATTTTTAGGGGTTGAGTTGGATACCGAGCAGCAAGTGTCACTCTTGCCGGTCGACAAAGTGATGGCGTTAGTCAGGGATATAGAAACAATATTGGAGCGCCCCAAAGCAACAGTTAAGCAGCTCCAAGCCTTAACAGGGAGCCTCAATTTTGTGTGCTGGGTAGTGGCGCCAGGCCGCACCTTTCTATCCAGGCTGTACGAAAGGGCGGGGTCCAATTTGCCGGGGCACTGTCACATCAGAATCTCTGCCGACATGAGAGACGACTTGAGAACTTGGCTCCACTTCCTGCAGAATTTTAATGGGGTTAGTATGTGGCGGCAGANAACGGCTGTCTCTTATACACATCTAGATGTGTATAAGAGACAGGTATAGGGAAGAGCGGGAATGGAACGAAGCGGCACTGGGGGTTTAATCCCCATGAGCGCACAAGAGCTGGGGGAATCGGGGCCCCCGGACCCAGCAGAGGAAGCCGGGCGCCCAGCTAGGCCTCCCCCCATGCCCAGGCGAGGGGGAAGGCGCCATTTGTCTCCACACAGGGACGATGGAGAAGAACCACCAGCCCAGCATGCATGAGGCGACCAGCTGGCAGCAGTTCTGGAGACCCTCAACACGTTCATGAGTCGTTTCGAGGCGCTAGAGAGGAAGGTGGATCTGATTGCGGGAGCACGGCAGCAACCAGTGGTGCAGCCCACACGGCAACAGGAGTCGACAGCACGCCCCACGGCACCACCTGAGGACATGGGAATGAGACAGAAGGAACCGCGCACACAGACGCACGATGATTCAATGGTGAACGTGGGCGCCAGTCCTAGCCACGAGAATAGAGGTAAGTGCGCACATTACCAACAGTGCCAGTGCGGGAAGGTGGATAACACAGGGAACAAGGAGAAAACCGCGCAGGCAGTCCCCCAAGGGGACATAAGAATGGGGTGGGTCGGGTCATGGGTACCGTGGCCTGACCAGGACATGGCAAGGGCGCCCAAAACCAGTAAGAACCAGGCAGGTATAGGAACACAAGGAGAATTAGGCGTCTCGTTAGCCACCCAGCAACAAGGGCCGTGTAGTATGTGTAGGGCGAAGGTTGTAGCGACCACGACTACTCAACGGGAGCCTGGTACCTGGGAGGCAGTGGGGGCTCCTGTGGGGGCCCACTTGGCCCACCATACCAGGAAAAAAAATTGGAAAGGAGAATACATGGACGTATTCTCACTTCTATACACTGAACCGGTGCCAGACCCGAACTCCATGGAAAAGGAAAAAGACAAAGAGAGATTTAAGCACCCCAAGGAGGAGAGGAATTGGAAAAACTGGTCAGCTGCCTTTTCAGTGTTGATAGGAGTGATGATTCAGGCTGCTCCGGAAAGGGCAACTGAATTGATCAAGTACCTCGATATTGTGCGCAGGGCGTACGACTCCGGGAGCCCGGGGGCGTGGCTCCGTTACGACGAGGGTTTTAGAAAACAAGCGGCAATTACACCAGGGATAAGATGGGACGTTTATGCCACGGATTTATGGCTCGAGTGCATGTCTAATGTGGCCGGGACACACAGGACTGACAGTGGACACACACTAGCCAGAGGGGGGGTGGCCACTATGAATGATCCCTTTCGGGAGGTTGGGCGCCGCAGGAGTCAGAGGAGAATGACCTGTTGGGATTTTAATGGGTCAGGGGGTTGCGCCCGCTCCATGTGCCATTTTTGGCATGCTTGCACCCTCTGCGGGGGAGGACACCCAGAGGTTAGCTGTAACAGAACGCGGGGGTCCTCACGGGGTAAACAGCAAGGGAAACAGGGTAACGGGAACAACCAGCCCCAAGGAGGAGGAAAGGGCCCCAATGCTGGTCAAGTTATAGGGCGTTGCAGGAAGCCCTCACAGGCTGCCCGATGGTTGGTGAGGTGGAATATGTCGTATCAGGCTTCAGGGATGGTTTTATCATCCCGGCAAGATTCGAGGCAACAAGAAGTTGGGTACGGAACCTGAAATCAGTCAAAGGGAGGGAGAATTTAGTGGCCACCAAGCTTAGGAAGGAGCTCGAAGAGGGCCGTATCGCGGGCCCCTTCGCAGCCTTACCCTTTCCCGATTTGCATGTGTCTCCCCTCGGCATTGTGCCCAAAAAGCAGGTAGGAGAGTTCCGGCTTATACACCACCTCTCTTACCCCAAGGGAAGGTCGGTGAATGATGCCATACCTCCCGAGCTGTGTTCGGTACGTTATGCATCAGTGGATGCGGCAATCAAGATGGCAAGGGAGTGCAAAAAAGGGGCGCTCCTCGCAAAATGAGATATTAAATCCGCATTTCATTTACTGCCAGTACACCCCGTCAGCTTTAAGCTACTCGGGTTCCAGTTTGGAGGCCAGTATTTTTATGATAAAGCAATGCCCATGGGGTGTTCCATATCGTGCTCGGCCTTTGAGCATTTTAGCTCCCTTCTGGAATGGCTGGCCAAGAGAAGAACGAAATCTCAATATATACTGCATTATATTGATGATTTTTTGTTCTTGGGGAAAAAGGACACAGCAGAGTGTAGGAACATGCTTAAAGAATTCCAGACTATGGCAGGGGAACTAGGGGTACCCCTAGCACTGGAAAAAATGGTGGGGCCATCGTCGGTACTCACATTTTTAGGGGTTGAGTTGGATACCGAGCAGCAAGTGTCACTCTTGCCGGTCGACAAAGTGATGGCGTTAGTCAGGGATATAGAAACAATATTGGAGCGCCCCAAAGCAACAGTTAAGCAGCTCCAAGCCTTAACAGGGAGCCTCAATTTTGTGTGCTGGGTAGTGGCGCCAGGCCGCACCTTTCTATCCAGGCTGTACGAAAGGGCGGGGTCCAATTTGCCGGGGCACTGTCACATCAGAATCTCTGCCGACATGAGAGACGACTTGAGAACTTGGCTCCACTTCCTGCAGAATTTTAATGGGGTTAGTATGTGGCGGCAGAGGTGGCTGATGGAGGCCGAGCTCCAGGTACAATCTGATGCTGCCGGGTCTCTGGGTTTCGGAGTTTATTGGTCAGGGAGGTGGTGTTCGGCTTTGTGGCCAACGAAGTGGGCTCTGGAGGGCTGGACTCGGGATCTGACCTTCCTAGAACTGTTCCCCATAGTGGTAGCAATACACATATGGGAGAGGGAATTCGCAAACAAAACCATTCTGTTTTGGTGCGATAACCTTGCAGTGGTACAGGTGTTGAACTCGCTATCATCCCACTCGAGAAGAGTAATGAGGTTGGTGAGAGGGTTCGTGCGGCAATGCCTGGTGAACAACATATTGTTCACGGCTAAGCACGTGCCGGGTATTAGCAACGGCATAGTCGACGAACTCTCTCGCCAACAGATGGAGCGGTTCAGGCAGTTGGCACCGGGAGCCAGAATCGAACCGGAGGAGCTGCCCGAAGGGATTTGGAACATTGGACTGTGACAATGTTCCAGGCAGTACAGGGTTCGCTTGCACCACGCACAAGAACAGCTTACAGTCAGGCGTTGGGGGAATTCCAGGAGTTTAGGATCAAGGAGGGGTGGGGGACCCAGTTCCCAATTACAGAGGCCCAGACACTGCAGTTTTCAGTGAGCCTAAAAAAGAGAGGGCTGGCCCCAGGCACCATTGCAGGGAAGCTGGCTGCGTTAACCTTCTATAATAAACTGGCCGGCTTCCAATCTCCTAATGGAGGGTTTTTTATGCGAAAGATGCTAGAAGAGTGGGAACGAGAGTCTCCAAGAAGTGGTGATGCCAGGAAACTGATTACGCCAGCAATATTGTGAGGCATGTGCCAGCAACTCCATAGGGTGTGTTTTTCTGAGTTCGAAAACCAGTTATTCCAAACAGTGTTTAAACTGGCTTTTTTCGGGGCCTTTCGAGTAGGCGAATTGGCAACTGCATCGGTGAAAAATATAGCGGATCCCGTGGTATGCATAGAGGATGTCCAAGTGGGGTCAGAAGGGTTGGAGATAGTGATGCGGGTGTCTAAGACAGATCAGTGCAGAAGGGGTCTAGTGATAAAACTGGCTAAGATAAACGAGGAGGACATTTGTCCAGTTAAGGCATTAGCTGAATATATGGGTAAGCGCCCAAACAGAGAAGGTCAGCTTTTCATTCACGAGAACGGCTCACATCTCACGAGATATCAATTCTCTGCAGTAATGAACAGAGCGTTAAAAGGGCTGGGTTTATCATCTCAAGAATTTGGCTCACACTCCTTTCGGATTGGAGCAGCTAGTTGTGCAACGGCTGCGGGACTATCCGAGCAGCAAGTAAAGGTTTTAGGTCGATGGAAATTGGGAGCTTACAGATCGTATGTTAGGAAAGTTCAGTTATAGCCAGGACCCTAGCTTTGGATAAGGTCAGCAACACAGTGAGCAAATTGGTTTTTCAATTTCTGTGTTTTTTGTAGGGAGCAAGCTGCCAGGGCAGCAGCAGTGAGTTGTCATAGCTGGCCACAGTATTGTTTACTGGGCCGGGAGACGAGCGGGATGTTCCTATTGGGGTACCCAGCTTGGTCTGGGCCATCTGGCAAATGTGTCGTGGAGGGGCCGGAGCGGGATGAAGTGGGCCCAGTTCCTGCCCTTGATCCACTCCCTGGCATCACAACAGCATCCAGACATACTCGTCATACACTTGGGTGAGAACAACCTCCCTGTTGACACAGGTCTCCACCTGGTCACCAGTATCAAGAAGGACTTGCACGTGGCAAGAAGGATTCTCCCAAAAACTGTGTTTGTATGGTCTGAGATGCTCGAACGCATAAACTGGAGGAACGCCGTGCGCCCAAGTAAGGTTGACAGGACTAGAAAGAAAGTTAACAAGGAAGTTGGGAAATTAGTGCAGGAAATGGGTGGCCAAGTAATTTGGCACCCTGGAATTAAATTTAGTAAGCCCGAGTTGTATAGGATAGACGGTGTACACCTGTCTGATGAGGGGCTCGAAATCTACCTTAAGGCCATACAAGAACAATTAGACAGAATACTTAAGAAGACGGGGAGGGGGCAAGACTAGCCAAGCAGAAGCTGGCAGTCTTTGGTGGCAGGGGTCCTGCGAGGTAGTTAGTTTAGAAATAGTCTGCTGCCAAGTCATCTCCTTAAGAGGTGGGCTCTGAGTGAAGGATAGAGCCGGACAGCCAGCATCACTTCAGAGCGAGAACGAGGGGGACAACCCCGGGGCCTTAGGACAGAGACGGTCCAAGGCACGGGGGAGCATCCCCTCGATCCTTCTTAGGGTCACAATTGGCAAGGGCCTCCTGATCCGGCTGGGGGCGGCCGGACAGGTGTGACATTTGCAGCAGCTATAGTTAGTGTTATGGCGGTACTGAGGAACTTCAGACCGCTTAAGTTTATGATTAGTATTATTAACTGAGTTAATAGTTAAGGTTCGCAGGACTAGAAGGGGCATAGCCCCCTCCTTAACAGAATAAGTTTAATAAATTGGTGCAGCCTATTTTTAACCCAACTAATTGGTGTCAGTGTCTTTCTTCAGGGTGTGGGACAAATGTTGTTTGGGGAGAATGCTGTGGGCATGGGGAACAGCTCAGGACACTTTCAATGCAGTTACTAGCTGCAGCTGTAGTGTGCAAAGCTCTAGCTCCCAAATGCCAGGATGGTGTTTCTGAGCTTGCCCCTTACATGTCCATTCCACCCTTCTGTGATGGGTCCAGCTATAAGTGGTGCACTACAATAGGACATAAACAAAGGAGTGCAGCCACATGTGTTGTGGAGAGCACAATCCATACATGGCCCTGTGGCAGGCAAGTGCTGCCATCACACTACGGGGGCAGTGCAGGGAGCAGGGCAGATTGTCTGCACCCCCTGTGAGTGGGTGCCTGGCCCTGCCTGGCTTCCCTCCCCTAGCCCGACCAAAATCCTGCCCTCGTCCATGATGTGGTCATGCATGATGGGTGTCAGTGCCCTCCACTCTATGTCATGCCGTGGAGCTTGGCACACAGCAGCTGCCCGGCCACATGGGTTACTACGTCTTGGGTAGCCTTACCCCACTTGGGGTAAGACTACCACATGATGCAGCCTCAGCCTTTTCCCAAGGATGCATCACATAGCAGCCAGCTGCTTGCCCCACCACTGGCCACACGATGCACTGCATCACTTGGTACAGCTACCCAGAGTGGGTTAAAGCTGCTCAAGGCATAGTAGCCTGCAGCTCCTCTGGCTGCATCTGAAGTAGCCACCCCGAGCTGCCATGTGGACAGGAGGGAGCAGGCTAGAAGCACCATGAATGAATAAATAAATAAATAAATAAATAGAACTTTCATTCTTACACTAAATATTTACAGTGAAATAAAACCCATTACATCTATCATGCTCCATGCACCTTTTCTTTTTCAAATACAAGAGTGTTGTGGGATCGTTAGCTCTTGATTAGAGATATTCAAATTGGATTTTAGACTGATTGTTAATAGAACATAAAGCAAATGAAGGGAAAAATCAGATCAAACAAAAGACATCAAAAGCAATGGATCTAGCAGTAGGTATTAGATGCACTCTAGCACTGTACTGTCAATGGGTGTTTTTACACACACATTTCTCCTGGATGTTTGCTGTTACTTCCTGAACTTTCTGTGTCTAAATCATTCACCCAGATCTTAAACATCTGACTCTTTGAACTTCTGCGCAGAACTTCTCCCAGAACTTTTGTGTGTAAAAAGTTTTCCTGGTAAACTGCTTTGCTCCAGGCAGCTGTGGTCACTTGGTTTCCATGGCAGCCTGTCACGTCTACAGCTGTGGCTACTTTAGGCTGCCTCAGGGCAGCATTTGTGTGACGAGTGCATCCAGGAACTGCCTCAGGACAGTGTGTGTGAGTGTGAACAATGCATCTGGAACTTACTTGTGGACTTGTAAACCCAGAAGATTGAAAAATCCGGAACTTTAATGTGTGTGTAAAAAAGCCCTATATCTGAAGTCCGGAGTTTAAAAGTTCAACAGAGTTAATACCAGCAATTGTACAGCAATTTTATTTTATAAACACGATGGGAACTTTAAGGCCATACTGAAGTATTTATGGCTGCACTGGGCTAACTTCCCAGATAAGGAGGCTCTTCCTCTCCCAGGAAGATCCTTTCAAGGTTTTAAAACATCCCAAAGTTGATTTTGTGGCATGAATCAATTGTTCAGAAAGTTGGAGACACTTTAGCCATCAGAGGACAGTTCTATTTTACGTAAAAGACTGTGGCATTTAAAAACCTGACTGGCACATATATCTCTCCATCTCTGACTGCTCAGAGGTATCACTTCAGACTTGAGCAGGAGGAAATGTCCTTTTAGGGCCAGAAAGACTTCAGTTCTGCAGAAAGAGATAAAACTTAATGAATGGTGTGGTGGTGAAGAGATCAGAAGGATCAATAGTTTTTTCAGCTTGAATTTTCACTCCCTGTGGGGAGGATGTGACCTAGAGCTACACATAGGGAAAACAACAACCTTGTGTGGAGGGCATGCCAGAGGGTAGACTCCCCCAAAGTTGTTATGTTGAGGCCAGGACCTGGTCTTTTTTGCATTCTTGGTACAACAGGGCGAGGAGCCTATTACATAGTTTGGGCCTCTCTGCAGAAATGTTAAATACCATCCCTCAATGTAGCAGAAGGAGACTTGCCTATAAAGAGCTTAAAGATCAAGCAATCCATTTGGATTTAGGGAAAATGCAAGCTCTTAAGTGTGCCCCATTATATAGGGAGTTCAAGTGCTCTTCTGGTCTTGAGTTGTACCTAGAAATATTAGATAATCCCGGTCTGTGCAGAGCTTTGACTCTTCTGAGATTTGACTTATTGCCCACTGAAGTTTTGTTAGGGAGGCGCTCTGGAATTCCCTACGAAAGAAGAATATGTCCCTGTAATTCAGGATGTGTTGGGGATTTGCTTCATACGGTATTTGCCTGCCCCCTTACGCAGTATGCAAGGGAACAGTTTCTCACTTCCGGGTTCGCCCTGAGGCCGTATTCTTCCCCTATTCAGTTACTGGTGTACTTTGCAATGGCTACAGCCTTGTTAGTCAGTTTGGCTTTGATGGCTCGTGAACTTTGCAGGCACCTCTCCTGAGCCTCCCCAGTCCCCCCCCCGGCCAGTTTACTCAGCCCATTGTGGCATCTTGTCTCCCTGTTTAACTTTTCTGCTTCCAGTTTGACTGTTGCTGGACAATGTTTTGTTTATTATGTTATAAAATGGTACGCATGTGCAATCTGCCCCCAGTGTTGAGGGGCTTGCATACCCATGGACGTGTGCTCTCCGTGGAGCAAGGGAGACATGGCTGGGAATATTGTGGTCTGGGACATATATCTTAAATGGATAGGATTCTGCTTTGCTAGTAACTGCAGACCTAGAGGAGGAGATGAGGCTTCAGACCACCCCTACTCAATTGTTCATAAAATCCTGGGAGGCTGCCGTGGCTTGATGCTTTATTATATGGAACAGGGGAAGTAATATGCCAGAAACCTTTCATTAATATCTAGGATGTTATTAAATTCTATGACTTTTGATAATGGATAACGGAATATGGATAATGGATAGTGTCTAAGCTGTAGGGTGCTGTGCCAAAGTGCATATGTATTTTGGTAGATTCCACGTTCTGTATATGCATCATTTATGCATCATTTGATTTTGTCAGTTGTTGTTGCTGTTGGCTGTTTTACTATTTGTTGTTCGTCTGGCCGATGGCGAAAGCTAGGGCCGTAATAAAATAATCAATCAATCAACAACCTTGTGCTTCGTTTTAAAGTTCTTTGCAGGCTGATTCTCTTGATGAGCAGGGCAGTTTATGGCCAAATCCATGAGACAATCTTCAGGCCTACTCAGCAGAGAAGGCAAGTGTATGCATAATTTCCCTTAATTAAATACCTTGGCTCTACAGGGTAGTCCTGAAAATGACATGGTTGCTCCAGTAAGATGCTGTTTGATACCAAAACTTTTGTAGTTTTCGGTCAAACTGCACCTTTTGTGGATATTATACCCTTACCAAGTGCAAAACAAATGGCATATCAAGCATTTCTAGTATTTAAGACTGCATGTGCTTTTTAACAGTGATCAATACCACATGCTTCAGGGGCATAGGAATAATCATGGACTGATCCATCGCCTGCCAGTCAATTCCAGTTGCTTCCTGAGAATCCCAAGATTGAAATAGGTCTCCTGAATACCCTGGCTAACAGCTGTTCATGGTTCCCATTGCGCATGAATTTATCTAATCTTTTCTTTACTACTTATTATACAATTGGTCTTCACAACATCCCATGGCAATGAGTTCCATAGGACAATTGTGTTTGCTTTTGTTGGATGCCCTCTGTAAGTGTGTACACTTCAGCAGGGTTCACTTTGAGATTGAGTCCAACTAAACTAGTCCCAGGGACCACAAAGCTATAGTCCACTAGCGGGCAGGGCCAAGCTCCCCAAAGGAGTGTGTGTGAGGCTTGGCAAGCCTCTTCCATTTTGGTCCTCACCTGTAGCCATTCTCTTTAACACCACTTTATTTACAGCGTACCACCTTCACCAGTCTGGGCACACGGGCCCTTTTAGCGCATCCAAGGGCTCAAAGTGAAGTCCTTACAATGGAGCTTCAGCCCAGGCCTTTGGACTTACACTTCCCAGGGCCCAGGCATGAATAAACCTGGCCCTTGCAGCTATTCCCCAGTCCACAGGGTCAGGGCATTCCAACAGGGCTTTCTTGCTTCAATGTCCCCTAGGAGGCTCACTAAACGTCCAGAGCCCTTCCAGAAATGAGCCCTTCATCTGGCTCCCTGCCAGAATCCCAGACCCTTCTTATCAGGCACAAGGGTTTTTGCCCTTAAAGATCAGGGAATGGATTCCTGGAGGGGTGATTGTTTGGGCGAGTGGGGGCCGGGGGCTGGGACTGTTGGAACCCCGCTACTGGAGTCTGCTGTGCTGTGCTGTGTTGTGAAGCCTGGCATTTGAAATCAGCCCACAGTGAGTGCAGGGCATGAAAGGCTGAAGGATTTTGGACTTGTTATTTTGGTAAAGTGGACTTCAGCGTAGTGCTTTTTTTGGTTATTTGATTCTAGATAAGGGTAATCCACCTACTTAGTGTGGTTGGGTGGGGTGGGGTGTTATTGTAACAAATTTTCTGTTTATAATGCCGAATTATAAGAGCTCCAGGGCTGAGAAGGCTTCATGCTCCCCACCTTCAACCAAAACATTGAAGCAAAGGAAAATCGATGACTTTTCGGTGAGTGGAGCAGCTGCTCAGACCTGTGGGGAAGAGCCCTTGCAATTTGATGTTTCTATTCATAATTGTTACTTGGTGCTTACAGATATCCACCATAATGTTAGTGATCTTCCCCCGGGGATGGTTACTCATTCTTCCCCCCAAAGGGGTACGTCATCCCTCCATTACAGACAAATATTTTGACCGGAGAGGTAGTTGGGACTAAAGGGGCCAGTTTGGTTAACTTTTTGACAAATCATGTTGCCTTAACTTCTGAGACTCTTCGTTATTCGTTTTCTCAGTTAAGCCATATAAACAAGAAGGTAGAATTGTTACATAGACCACTGAATCCTAGCAATAGTTTCAAATTGGTTGTAAATAACCCTCAACAAGGCTCTAGGAGCTTGGCTCCAGCCTTGGCTAAGCCTACTGAGGTAGGCAAAAGCATGGCATAAAACCATTCCTTAGGACTGTTGCCCTGCAATCAGGTTCCAGCAGGAGGTTCTGAAAATTAAAGGTTATTGCTAAGTAATTTGATTTTTATTATATTACCTTTGCCATCTGGAAAGCTTCCTTATTGGAATTCACCAGCTAATGTTGCTGAACATCTTAGGTTATTGCATGGAATCTTAGTTACGAGGCATAATATTAATTCAGTGGACCATCTACCTAGCTCAAATGATCAATGGATGATCAATGTATCATTCAATTTGCCATCTTTAGTTTCCAAAATTTTGGCTAAAGAAAAGTTTCTTAATGGTAAAGCAAATTATATTTCTAGAGTTTACCAGTCTGATTCTTTAAGGGTATACACGGCGTGGCCACGCCTTAATGTTCCTTTGGGGGTTTCTAAATCTCCTCAAATACAGGAAGCACGAAATAGTAATGTGGTTAATAGAGCTGAAGTTGAAAATATTAATGCAATGAATGCTAGTGGTACTAGTAGGTGTTAGGCATTATTATTATTATTATTAACAAACATTTATATAGCGCCAGCAGTGTACCTGGCACTTTACAAAGTAATAAAATAGACACGGTCCCTGCCCCTAGGGCTTACAATCTGAGAGACAGGAGCTGGGGGAGAGACTTAGGAAGGGGAACAGAGGGAGAGACAAGAGTGCATGTACTTGGCTTGGTTACGATGAGAATGACAGCAGGCAGGTCCATGTTGCAAGGATAAGGGTAAACCGATCGTAGGTATAGGAATAGTGGCTCAGCAGGATATTATTATTATTATTATTATTATTAACAAACATTTATATAGCGCCAGCAGTGTACCTGGCACTTTACAAAGTAATAAAATAGACAGGGTCCCTGCCCCTAGGGCTTACAATCTGAGCGGCTACCAGCGGCTCCATCAAGGCTGTGGGCGGGGCCACTGGGGGCAACCATGCCCCAGGAACCAAGGCACTTCCGGGCGGGGCGCAGGGATAGGGGATGGCGCTGCGTCCCCTGGAGGCAGCCTGGGAAGCGACACGCCATAGGCAAACCCTGACGGCAGAACAGCTGGGCCGTTGGGGATGCTGCTGTTCATCGATATTTATATTCCCCCAACATCTTCGGTCTATTATTTGCATGTTTTATGGAATTAAATTACTGAGGTCTTGGAGGATGTTTCTAGGATCCATGCTAATGCTATTCTTATCGTTGGGGGGGATTTTAACACCAGGACAGGTAGTCCTTCAGCTGATCCGGTGTCCCCTGTATTAGATGGGTTTGCTCCAGAGTGGAATGGTAATTGCAGGACTTCCAAGGAAGTCCTAGGGTGGTTAGGATGCTGCGGCATTCAGCGCGTATTCACGTGCAGCAGGGAGCCAGGGAGTGCAGCAGGGAGCCAGGAGAATAAAGATGGTGACCTGCAGTAGCAGCGCTACCGGAGATCAGCTTGCTGTGAGAACGGGCCCCCCTTGCGATTGGAATAATTTTGAGAGAGAGTGTATGAGGTTTGGAGTATTGTGAGAGTGTTGCATGGAGTTGGAGTGTGGGGCTGAGTGTGGGATTATGAGTGATCACTGTGTGCGAGAGAGTGGGTTGGTGAGGGTTGGGTGGTGTGGGACTGGGTGACTGTATATAAGGGTTGTTGCACCTTTCCCTTCTTGTTGGGTCCCCCCCTTTTCCCCAGCCTACCTGGTGGGAGTAGTCATCCTTCCTTGCCTTCCCATGGTTCTGCCCTTGCCTTCCCCACTGGTCCTCACTATAATTCCTTTCCTCCCTTCCACAGAGCTAGAGTGTGTCGGGGTGTAGCATGGGAGAAGTGATAGAGTGGGGGTCTTACACAGAGCGTGGCATCTCCCCCGCCCCCCATGATGATCTTGCCTCATCCCTGTTAACGGATATAGGGCTATATAAGATCCTGAGGGGTTGTATCCTTCCATTCGCACATAAGACCCCCAGGGTCCGGGTTGCCGTGCGGGGACTAGGCAGTATAGGCTGCACCTGGATCCATTTCCCCTTTCTTATCCCTCCTATCCCTAACAGTAGGATACTTTCACCTCCTATTTTGATTGATCTCTCGTGTGAGAAGCAAATGGAGTTGGAGCCCCCTTGGACGTATGAATCTCCTCTTCAGCCTTCTCCTCAGACTATCTTGGGTGGGGCTACTTCGTTGCTGGCCCACCCCCTGGGCCAAAGGGAAATCCTTAATAAACTTGATCATTTAATACTCCAACTTGGGGATTTGAAGTTTAAAAGTGAGCCCCTGCAGGCTCCTCCGGCTCATCATAAGGGGAAAAGGGCTATTCTCCAGCTTTCTCAGCCTTGTTCAACACGTGTATCACAACCCGTTTTGCTTTGTACAGCAACGAGCTCACTAGGTGAGGTCAGTGTGGGTAATGGTGAGGGATCCCTTGCATTAACTTTACAGGGTTATCCCTTACGAGACTCAGCAGTGGGTAATAAGATATTAGTAAGGGGTAATTCTTTCTTCCCCAATTCTGCTGAGGATCATGCTGCTTTGGTGTTGTCAGGTGGGAGTGAGGTTGATCGATTTTCATCGGTTAAGCGAGCAGTAATTTTGTCATCGTCCCAAGTTCAGGCTCAGGTGCCTGGTAGTCGTCCTTTTGAAAAGTCTACCTCAATTGAAACAGCTACTGGCATGGCCTCTCGTAATCTTGATACACGTTTGGGAAACAACTGACTTGAGGCAAAGAGGCCGCATGAGGTATTACTGGTCAGCTGGAACATTTCGGGCTGGCGTTCACGCCAGGTAGATGTGGATTTAAATTTTTTTTGCGTATTTTTGATATGATTTTGTTACAAGAAACCTGGACTTTGGAGGATTTTATTTTTGGAGGCTATGAGGTTTTTTGCCTTAATGCTAATCCTTCTGTGGGGCAAGGTAGACCTAGTGGGAGACTTGCCTTTTTGGTCTCCTCTTCACTTGGGTTAAAGGTAACAGTGGTAGGTTCGTTGGGGGCATATTTTGCTGTTTATTATTGTGTTTTTCCCTCTGGGCTGGAATTACTGATAGGAAATATTTATATTCCCCCAACATCTTCGGTCTATTATTTGCATGTTTTATGGAATGAAATTACTGAGGTCTTGGAGGGTGTTCCTAGGGCCCATGCTAATGCTATTCTTATCATTGGGGGGGATTTTAACACCAGGACAGGTAGTCCTTCAGCTGATCTGGTGTCCCCTGTATTAGATGGCTTTGCTCCAGAGTGGAATGGTAATTGCAGGACTTCCAAGGATAAGATAGTATGTCCTAGGGAGGTTAGGATGAAAGACATGGCTGATAAATTAAACTTAATGATCTTGAATGGGAGTGTGGAGGGTGGTAGGGAGGGAAATTATACCTATCACTCCGTTCAAGGGTGATAGACTATTTTTTTGTGATGGAAATTAATTTTTTTTCTATAATTCAATTCTTATGTATTATCCCAACAATTGAAGTCAATCATTTTCCCTTGTCCTTGTGTATCTCTGACCCAGTCGTTAAGAGTAGGACTATGCCAGTTTACCAGCGGGAGTCATTAGCCAAGCCCTCCAGGCAGTACTTTGCTCGTGTTAAGTGGTCAGAGGAGGTGAAAGTAGCCTTTTTGCAACGTTTACAAAATACAGAGGTAGTTGAGCTTAGTAACAGGATCTTGGCCCAGGACAGTGATCATCTTCCCTTATATGATAAATTGTTAGACCTCCTAGCCCCGGTCTTGGTGGTCAGGAAACCACTTAGATGGAGGGAGGATAGACCTCATAGCTGGTT
Organism: Sphenodon punctatus; assembly: GCA_003113815.1. Lineage (NCBI taxonomy): Eukaryota > Metazoa > Chordata > Lepidosauria > Sphenodontia > Sphenodontidae > Sphenodon > Sphenodon punctatus. The sequence continues at coordinate 214,976 of QEPC01007800.1, forward strand.
TGATAAGGAATGTCGTAACTTAAGATTTCATCTTCACCGAATGGCTAGGCTTCTGAAGCGGGAGCCTTCCCAGGCATTGAGGCAGTTGCTCCAGAATGGAGGACTTACCGTATCTTATTGTCAACAAAGAAGCTTGAATGGCAAAGGCTTTGTTGGTCTCAACTCTTGTCAGCGGCGGTTCAAAGAGACTCTAGTAGTTTTGGGGTCCGAATTTGTTCTGCCAAGTTGGGTCAGACTGAATGTGGGAGAGTCAGCTTACCTCCAGAGGTATGGATTTATTTATTTAATATATTTATATCCTGCCCCTCCTGCAAACAGCTTGGGGTGGCTAAAAGTGGATTCACTTTTATAGGGGCATTTTTTCTCTTGCTCCTGCCTCAGTTGTTAGTATTGAACTTTTGCCTATTGATAGGTTTCCATCTTGGCCCCCGGTGACTGAAGAGGAAGTGTTGGGCCTAATTTCCCAGCTTAAGAGAGGAAAGGCTCCGGGAAATGATTGTATCACCTCAGATTTAGTAAAATGTGCTCCAGAGTGGTGGGCCAAACACTTGGCCCCGCTGTTTACTCAAATAAATACAGATGGAGTAGTTCCAAATACCTGGTTAAATAGTATTATTATCATCCTGCTTCACAAAAAAGGTGATCCCATCCTCCCGGGAAATTATCGACCTATAAGCTTACTCAATGTTATTGGGAAGTTATATACTAGATTTCTGTTAGAGAAATTTCAGTCCTGGCTTGTTGAAAATGAAGTGCTTGAAATGGAACAGGCTGGGTTTCAGAAAGGGAAGTCCACTATGGATCAGATTTTTGTCTTGTACCATCTTATAAACAAATATATAGTATGCCAGAAAAAGATTTTTCTTTGTTTTATCGATTTAAGTATGGCATTTGATTCTGTGGATAGGGATCAGTTATGGGCCAAGTTAGGCTCTTCCTCTATAGATCCCAGGCTCTTGTATTTGCTTATTAAATTGCATACAAACAACACTCTTCAGGTTAGATATGCCCCCTTTAAACCCCCTACATCTAAAGTGCAAGTTCACTGCAGGGTCAGGCAGGGTTGCTTATTAGCCCCTTCTCTTATTTGAAAGAAATGGATATCCATGCGCCCAGGATTGGAGATCTGAGAATCCCCTCCCTACTCTATGCTGATGACACGGTCTTAATCTCTCAAACATCAATTGGATTGAGACGTGTCATGCAAAAATTTCAGGATTATTGTACTAGGGAATATATTCCTATAAACCATTCCAAAACCAAGGTCCTCGTGGTGGGTGAGCGTAGATCTCAAAATGCCCACTGCTGGTTTATTGAGGAAAATCAGATAGAGCAGGTATTTTCATATAAATATTTGCGGGTATTCATTTCCTCTACCTTATGTTGGAATTATCATTTTAAGACTGTCCTGCGGCTGGCAAAAAGGCCTTCCGCAGTTGTTGTTAATTTTTTTCTTTAAAGGAGGGGGTAAATTAATTCCCCCTGCACTTAGATTGTTTAAAGCTATTAATTAGCCAATATCTTGATGCGTTTCCAGCATGGGGTTTGGGGTTTCTTGATAATATGGAGGGGGTGCAAAATGCGTTCCTTCGCACTATCTTGGGGGTCCCTAAAAGTACCCCCCAGGTTATTCTTCGATGCAAATTGTATTACTGTTTGATTAAATCTTGCGCCTTGCCAATACTGGTGAAATATTGGTTAAAAGTTGCTGGTTTTCCCTCTCAAGAAAAGTCACTGGTAAAGTTAGCTATCCAAAATGCTTTTGCTAGCTCCTGGTTTTTGTCAATGGACCTTGAAGTCCTTAAATTGGGGTTCTCAAGGGACAATTTAATACACCTTGGGTTTAGTGGTGCATTTGCAATACTCAAAAGGAGAATTTTGGACCAGGAATTACAAATTGAGAACTCCCTCCTTACTTCCCAGACGATTGCTCCAGCCTATTTAAGGTTTAGTCCCCACAATAATGCCCTAAGTTATCTTGTTACTTGGTTAAATGCAAGTCGTAGATGTGCCTTTACGAAATTTAGGTGTAATATTTTTGCTTCAGCTCTATTAGAAGGTCGCTACTTGGGTATCCCTAGATCAGAGAGGATTTGTCCACTCTGTGATTTCACAGAAATAGAAACCATAGAACATGTTTTCTTTGCGTGCCCGGCATATGCGATTCCTAGGTGCAAATACCTGAATGTTTTCAGTTTTAATCCATTTTATTCTTATGATTTTTTGTTTTCTAAATATCTCAGCCCAATTGATTCCGAGGTTGCATGGTTGGCTGCTATGTTTTGCGAAATAGCAATACAAATTAGGTGCAATAGTGTTAATTTAGCTTTAGTTTAAACAGCCTCGGGTGTGTTGTTGCTAGATGGTTATAGTAATTGTTTTTTCAATATTGTTAATGATTTAATTGTTAGTTTTATGGTTTTAACTCAGCGCCTTCTGGTGCCTTGTTTTGTATGTGCAAACTGTTATTTAAATTGTAATAGTCTAATTGGGCTACACGATAAAGTATTTCTTCTTCTTCTATCAGGCTGTGCTCCAAGATCTCAGCCTACCCAGATGTCACTGTTTGCTGCCTCAGCCTGGTCCTTCTTGACTCCTTAAGGCTGTCTCCCCAGACTTCCTCCTGACGTCCTGGAATGCCGCTCTCTGCTCTTATTCCAGCCTGTACTGCTCACTGAGATGGTGCCTCCATCTCTGTTGTAAGTTCCCAGTTGGTCCTACTACCACGTCTCAGCTGAGGCTTTCAGGCGGCTAGCAACCCGCAGCCTGAATGCTTCCGCAGATCCAGGCAGGTGCCGCTTACAGTTGACTAGCGCCTCCCCTGTGCTCTCCGTCCTCTCTCTACCTAACACAACTGTGATGGTGGCCTTTGAATGGCCCACACCGCCCATGCTGCCGGCAGGTGCTCGACCCCTCTTAAAGGGCCATGGACCTTGGAGCAGCTGCCCGGGGAGAGACATGCACCGCACAAGCAGCTGGAGCAGGGTTGACAACAGGCCACCCTACTACACCCTCAGTTCTTGTATTTTATAAGATGTTTTCCACCCTCCTCTTAACTTTTTCTACACTATTCATGATTTTATATATCTCTCTACCATATCTCCTTTTGCATGCCTCATCTCTAAGCTGAAGAGTCGAAATCTTTTTAGTTCTTTCGTTATAGAAGCTAGTTTCATATCTCTGATCTAGGACTGGGGAACCTTTCCGCTCCCAGGGTCACTTTGAAAATTATGTTGGATTAAAGGTGCTTAAGAGAAACCGAGAGTCCATATCACAGATCTGTGCCATGGATCTGTCCCCTAGCCTTGTGTGCACGCCCTTATCCCTGCTCCCTGACCTCAATTTTTCAGTGCTTGGGAGTAGCAATTGCATCCAGGGGCCATAAAAACTAGTTGCAGGCCACACTTGACAGGGCTTAAGATTCCCTACTCCAGCTCTAATCATACACTGTTCTTTGTACCTCCTCCTAGTTCTGCCATACCCTTTCTCTGAATAGAACTGGACACTATTCAAAGTGTTAAATGAAAATGGATTTAGGTAGGTAAATGGATTTATACAGTGGCATTATTATTTTCTCTCTCTTTTCTAATACACTCTAACATGGCTTGCTTTTTAATCACTGCAGCATACTGAGCAGCAGTTGTCTTCTATCAGATTTAATTTGAGTTATAACAGATAACTTAGAACGCTGTTGAACGTTAAGATCTCCCCCCTCCCCCCCTGTGCATTATGATGCACTTAGACTTATGATGCAATGTATTTAACCTGCCATTGTGTGTTGCTTTCTTCACATTCTCAAATCAAATTTTATTACAGCAATTTAGCCACTGGCTTTTATGTTGGTATAAGTTAAAACTGCACAGCAATAATCAGTCAGTTGTAAATTAATCAGTTTAAATCAGGGACATTAACAAATTAATTTAGAAAACATAACTGCAACAGACAAGTTATAGTGAATTTATCTGTCAGGTTTTGTGTAAGTTGCCACATGTGTTTCAAAGGTCTCAGGACATCCTTGTGGAATTCCCCAAACAAAAGGTCAGGAGATAAAGGGTGTTTTTTTACTTCAGAGGAGCCCATGCAAGGACTGCATGGGGCCAGTGTCATCTAAATATCATGGGGGGTGGGGGAGTGCATGCTCCCGTACCCACCCATCCCCCACGTATCTCTCTGGCCCCACCATGCGCGGGCTTTGGCAAAAAGCTGGATTGCCCCGTGCGTGGATGGGGTGGGTGGTGCATGGATGGGGTGGCTGTGTATGGGGCCCACACGTGTGAAGTGCCTCCACAAGCATAGCATTCTCGTGTGTGAACCCCAGGCAATGGCTCCCCCCCCCCCCCCGCCTCATGTCAAAACACTCAAAGGTGCAATTTTCCATCACTACTTCTGGAAGAATTCAAACCACCTTTGTGTTTGTCCTTGAAGTCATACCACATGTTTCAGACAGAGCAGTAGTATCTCATGGTCAACAGTGCCAAATGTTACAAGGAAGATAATAGATGTTTGCCTGCTATTTATATATAGCAAGACATCAAATTATCCATCTCTTCCACTCTGTATTCGTCTGTCCCCCATGGTTTGGGCTAAATTTGGTCATAAAATTCACAGGATTGCAATCTTTCACAAAGATCTTTGGCAGATTGTACAAATATTTAATAAATTTTGATTTTTAATTGGTAAATTTCAGAATCCCCTTAGCTCTATTGGTAAATCTCCTAGAGGAATCAAGCCTGCGTTGATAGTAAAACTCTAGATTATGCAAGTTCTTCATGATTGTGGTAATAGAACAATGGAATTTGTGAGGACCCTCAAAGAGGTAGCAAGTTAAAAATGTTGGTATTGAGTGAACGACGTTGAGGAATTCTGTCCGATTTGGGGTGCGTCCTCATTCACAGCAACATATGAACTTGCATAGCTAGCCTCTTTGCTGTGATTTTGCCAAAGAAATACCATATTTGAATCAAATTAATTGCAACATAGCTTGGAAACGGTGAAAACACCCAGATACATATAAAGGATCAATGGTTTAAAATTCTCTAACATTCTTTTTGTTAATATCCACTCTAGCATATATAATAGAATTCCTCAGAACTATACTTTGCATCACTTAATGTAAAAATCCAGGTGGGGGAAACATACATAGTAAGACTCCATGGTCGAGCCATAGTAAGCCTCTTCCTTAGTACTTCACATAGGATTCAAGGTATTTTTTGCCATGTACTCCCACAGCCTCTGTTTCCAGGAAGGGACTTTCTGTAATGGTTGTACAGCTGCTGTGTTCTGAAAGCTAGCGTTTACTTGGAGTGAAAGGTATTTTAGCCATGATACCAGAACAAGTGGTGTGAAACTGAATGTTCCTGTAATATTCAGCATGCACAAGACACAGTACACAAAGGCTATAGTTTGAACTGGGAATTGGAATTTATTTCTCTTCACAATGGAACCTGGGACCTTTCAGGCAGAAAAAAGGGGTTGTATACAGATTTAGATAGTTATCTGGTTCTTTGGCTATTTGCTTCAAAAAGTGGAGAAACCAATAAGGAGGAAAACTACTATCTGGTTCTGACCAGCAGCAAATAATTGATTGTGTATTTCAAAGTGGTAGGTAACTTGGGTGAAAGAGATTGTAGGATGATATAGCAAGAGCAGCAGAATTAGGATGTATTTTCAAAAAGCAGATTTCCATGGTTTTAGACTTAATGGTTAGGACTCCCTGACAGAGAAAAATCTAAAGGTGAAAGAAGCCCAGAAGAAAGAACCAGTACTTCTAAGAGAGTCAATAATTCCCTGGGAGCCCACTCTTTAGCAACTGAAATTTTGCTGGGGGACAGGGGATGAGGAGGAAAGGGTGTTTTTAATAATCTAGGGCAGTACACCACTGTGATGGAGTGAAGGAAGTGGTACGTTTTTGAGGTTCCTTTAGAAATTTGGTGTTGATGGTTCTTTTTGTTTTTCTGGTTACACTGGGGAAAGGAGAATATTTTCTGATACCTGCTCAGCACTATGAAGGTGACTGTAATAGTGTATGAGTTAGCGCCGACAAACGTAGGTGTCTATACTGGTGAAAGGATCATGCCCTGACCAGCAGCTGGCTTACCTAAAGGATGGCACATAACAGGCAACACCTGTGGTAACTAAATTACTCTGGGTTATATAAGGAGCTCAGCTTGGAGATGGCTGCTGGAGAGGAAAGACATTTTTATTTATTTATTTAAACAGTTTTCTATCCCACTCCTCCTGCTTCGGGCAGCCCAGGGTGGCTCACATCATAAAGACACATAAAAGCAACATGAGCTCACCTCTCCTGAAGAAAGGAGGCTCCTGAAACACAGGCTAGAAGGAAGCCCGAGAAAGACAGCCCGAGGAAGCCCCCAGGAGAGCTGGATATCCATGTGGGACCTGCCTGGTTTATGTTAAAGGACTCATATACTTAGTCTTGGAGGTTTGGGGTGGCTGTAGGGGAGGTGGAGACCAGAATGCAGGAAACCTGCAGCACCTAGTGAACAAGGACTTTGCCCAGAACTGGGACTCTAAGTTTGCCCTGAACTTAAGCACTGTGATGTAGCAGGTGCACCTGAGCTACATTCCCCCAAATACTTTTTGGACATCCTCCTGGAGGATTGATAGAGTGCCACTACAGTGATCTCTCTAGACTACATATTTATTATTTAGATTTTTTTTATCCCACCCTATCCCTTAGACTCAGAGTGGCTTACAATTTTTATTAACCGTAACATTAACTCAGCTCTTACTCCTCACAACCCTGTGAGGTAGGTTAGGCTGAGAGATCTGTGACTGGTCCAAGTCACCCAATGAGTTCATGGCTAAGGTGAGACTTGAACCAGGGGCTAGTACATGCTGGTCCTAGTGCTGCATTCTTAACCACTATACCACATTGGCTCTCTACTGGTCATGGCTTCCCCACCCACCACCACTTACTTGGAGGGGACACTCCACCACTGTATGGTCATTACCACAGTCTAACAGTCAAGCATGTTTTGCTCAAGTGCCCATGTTTCAGTGATGCTTGCCTTGTGTTTTATATTATAACCGACTGAACTCTGCTGAGCCAGCCCAGCTATCTTACCTATGTTTTGTGTTTTAACGAGTTAAAACACATTTCTTGTGTTTTAACGAGTGAATTTGATGTGAGCTCAGAAGACTGGACACAGAGAACACCCTGCTATATTCACACAAATTGGGATAATCTGGTCGCCAACCATTGTGCAATAGCATCCAATTTAAATGACATTTCTTCTCAGTTTTTATAGCAGTAATCTGCCTTGCCCAAAGTCACTGTGATTTCCCTGTCAACTTCAATTGCTCTGCTTATCTGGCAATCTGCCATTGCAGAATACATCACTTAACATCATTGATAAGATTAACAGACTTGCTTCTTTCAGCTTTGTGTTATCATATATCATTTACTTAATCACAACAAAAGCACTGTATTGTCTAGCTAGTAGCTACCCTGGCAGCTTGTGATCAATAGATAATACACTTCTGTCTGTGCCTTGCCCATTTAGCATTTGTGTGTACTTGATTTTAATATGCTAAGTACATGATATTTTAACTTGCTGGTTTCCTACTTTGGTCTTAGACACAGTGGTTCCTTGGTTAATCAAATCGAAGACATGTGTTTCTACCTCTTGGCATTAATTATCATGTCAGCTGGGGTTTTTGCTCAATAATGACACTTAATAGATCTTGAACTTAAATAAAACATTATCTTTTCTTACTATCCTTAAATTGAGTGTTTACTTGTTTACTTACTGTAATATCCCATGGTAAATGGGTATTTGGCTAGGAAGTATGCATTTCAATAGCCATGACAGTTTGTCTGCTGGCTTTTCCAGTGTTGTGGTATCCCCTCATTTAATAATAATACTATTCAATGGGTCCGATCCAGTTCTAGCATGTGCACCAGGGGTCCATGCTCATTGTGCACACAAGCATTGCGCACCAGTAACACGCTGCATCCCATGCTGCAGCACACCATGATTGTGCAAGAGAGGTGTGTAATACAAGCACAGAGGCAGGGCAGTGAGTGCACGCAGCAAGTAAGGCCCATGAGGGGCACAGGCAATACTGATCTACAGGGCTCATTGGCAGAAATCCAACTCCAACTAGAAAGGAGGGGTGGAATGGGAAAAGGAGCCCACCACTGCCATGCCAGTGGCATGAGGGAGGCGGTGTCTACAAAGGAAAGACGCAGGTCCGACCCAGGGTAGTGGGCTCAAGGTGTCGCCTGGACACCATGTGGATGCAATGCAGATGCATCAAGCAGAGGGGGCACAAGCTGCTCCCTATAAGGAGAGGGAACCCTCATTCACAGTGGCCACGTTGTTGGGTTGCATACACACGTGATCCTGGCCAAACCAGAGGTGACACACCATATGCTGTACAGGAATGCATCCATGTCATGGAATGGATGAGGATGAGCCAATTGAGGCTGAATCCTGACAAAACTGAAGTGATGCTGGTTTGCCGGCCCTGTGACTTGGGGGGAATTGGGACTCTTGTTAGTGAATGGGTCTGGCCCCCTTTGGTCACTCAAATTCACAGCCTTGAAGTGCTTCTGGACCCCTTGCTGTGCTGCCTGGGTTATCAGGTTGTGGTGGAGGCCAGGAGTGCCTGCCTTTCACCAACTTCATCTGGCGTGGAGGCTGCAGCATTTTTTTTCCTGACTCAGATCTGGCCACCATCGCCCATGCTTTCATCACCTCAGGTTTGTATTGCTGCAATGTGCTCTGTATGGGACTGCCTGTCTGGAAGCTGCAGCTGGTGCAGAATGCAGCAGCTCACCTCCTTTCAGGGACAAGTCACCGGGAGCACATTACACTGATACTCTGAAGTCTGCATTGGCTGTCTATATTTCCAGTCACAATTCAAGGTTCTGGTTTTGACCTTTAAAGCCCTAAATGGTCTGCCCCACATCTGTCCTTTTGTGCCCCATTACAGCCCCTGTGATCTGCCAGGGGCACCACCCTGTGGGTACTGTCTGTTGGTCTTGGTCTTTCAATGGGGGTGCACCGGAGGGCATTCTCAGCTGCTGCCCCTATGTTGTGGAACTCCCTTGCCTTGGAGGTCTGTCTGAGTCTGGGCATGAGCATCTTTCGAAAGCAGTGTACATTTTTTCTTTTTGGTAAAGTATTTGGCGGGTGGGGATAGGAATAGGGATCAGGTGGGAGGTTGTTGGGGACGTGGGTTGGATTTTGAGTGGGGTTGGATTTTAATGTCTTAACTGTATTTTGTCAGCTGCCCTGAGCCTTTGGGGAAAGAAGAGGTATAAATGTTAATAAATAAAATAAAAGCCCTCCCCCTTTTCCCCTGGATATAATTATGTTGCTAGGTGATGGAAGTGCTTGTGCACCAGTAGAAGTCTGTGGGCCTCTATCCCAACACCACTGGTCCACACCCATAATTCAACCCCAGTACCTGGGATAATTCCTACCCCAGTGGGTATGTCCTGCTAGCTACTGTGTTTGTGGAGTTCTGTTAATGACATGTAACTACATGCTGACATAGGTGTATCTCTTGCATCATCCCATGTGAGGAGGGCCATGGTGGTCAGCCAGAACTCGACCAACCTAGACACAGGTCCGCTACAATCAGACGATCCAAACATCCAATGTAAACCGACATTCAAAACAGCCTTTTGTGAGTTTCATGTGGAGGTTGGGTGGTGATATGATGTAAATGTACTATGCATACTGGTAGCTCAGTCCACAAATGTACAGGGGCCCTGAAGTCATCACACAGCTAACGAGGGATACCTTGTGAGAACAAACACCTCTCACAAGCCTCCAAATTTCTGTTGTGCAAAGCACTTGTCTACGCAAAGTGACATCCATGAATACTGCTGTTGTGTACTCAGCACTTATATCACTTTGAAACCGTTGTAAATTAATTGTGCACACTCAGAAAGGGAAATAGAGGTCTATCATACATCACTTGTGTTCGAGGTGGCAGGTGCTAATTGGATGGAATCAAGTAAGTAAGCTTTTTTTCTCTCCAAAAGAACTTATTTGTATTTGTGTGATAATGCCACATGATTGTTGTTGTCAGCCACTTGAAGGGGCCATAAGCAGGCAAAGGTGGGCATAGGACATATGATCCTGGGACATCCATTCCATTCCAATGCAAAGCAGCTAAGCCGTAATTGAGTGGCCCTGCGAATGCACTACCTGCAAACTTATTCTATCATCAATCTGCAATGGCAAACAAATGTACTCTGCCCATTAGATACAATGTGGCAGTGCTTTATATATAACTGATCATTTGCATGGCCAGAGTATACCCCAAAAGTCATGGTCCATCCCCAAAAGTCACAACCTAACAAGGCAAAGACATGAACCCTACTCTGAAGCTAACAAACAAATTGGTGGAATGACCTGTTCCTCTTTAGCTAAATACAAACCAGATCTCCTGGTGGTACCAGTTTGCATGAAGAATGGTGGAGTGGTTTTGCTGAAAATTAAGAACATAAGAAGTGCCATACTGGGTCAGACCAATGGTCCATCCAGCCCAGCATCCTGTCTCCGACAGTGGCCAATCACGGTGGCTTGGGAGAAGCACTCAACAGGTCACAATGGGGGATCCATTCCCTGTTGTTTTCCCCCAGCTCCCGTCATGTTCCCTGATCCTGTCTGGCTAATAGCTGCTAATGGACCTATCTTCCAGAAACTTGTCCAAACCTATTTTAAACTCAGCTATAGTACTGGCCCTTATCACTGCCTCTGGCAGTAGATTCCACAATCCAATTATACACTGAGTGAAAAAATATTTTCTTGTATTTGTTTTAAACTTGCCACCCATGAGTTCCATGGAGTGTCCCCTAGTTCTAGTACTAGCTGAGAGGGTAAATAACTGCTCCTTATTTATTCGTTCCACCCCACTCATGATTTTATAGACCTCTATCATATCTCCTCTGTCGTCTCTTCTCCAAACTGAAGAGCCCCAACCTACCAAGCCTCTCCTCATACGGGAACCCTTCCATGCCCTTGATCATTTTTGTTGCCCTTCTCTGTACCTTTTCTAGTCCAGCTATGTCTTTTTTGAGATGGGGCAACTAGAACTGCACACAATATTCGAGGTGCGGTCGCACCATTGATTTGTATAGAGGCACTATGACCGCCTCAGTTTTATTCTCTATCCCCTTCCAAATAATTCCTAACATTCCATTTGCTTTTTTGACCGCTGCTGTGCACTGCACTGTGGATTTCATTGTATTGTCCACAACCACCCCCAGATCCTTTTCCTGAGTGGTAACTCCTAGCTTAGTACCCAGCATTGTGTACGCATAGTTTGGATTATTTTTCCCTATGTGCATCACTTTGCACTTGGTTCACATTAAATCTCATTTGCCATTTAGATGCCCAGGCACCCAGTGTTGTAAGCTCCTGTTGCAATTCCTCACAGTCTGCTCGTGTTTGAACTACCTTGAATAAGTTGGTGTCATCTTGATCACCTCACTCTTAAAACCCTTTTCCAAATAATTAATGAATACATTAAACAGCACTGGTTCCAATACAGATCCCTAAGGCACACCACTTTTTACATCTCTCCATTGTGAAAACTGACCATTTAGTCCTATCCTTTGTTGTCTATCTTTCAACCACTACCTCCTATCCCATTACTTTTTAATTTTATCATGAGGGACCTTATCAAATGATTTCTGGAAATCCAGGTACACTATGGATGATTTTAGATGTGCCGGCTGGCAGGCTTGCCATGGCATGAAATCAATCCTTCACACCCCCTCTGGAATCAGGCCGGCCGGTCAACAGGCTGATTCCGGAGGAGGATCTATGGAGGGGGCAGGGCCATGCCACCACCCTCTCCTGCTATACAAGTGCTTATTATTATTATTATTATTATTATTAATAATAATATTATTACATGCGGCCGCATAGCACCGCCCCCCATGCTCCCCCAGCCTCCTTCCCTCTGTGAGATGGGTGGGTGCAGCGGCCAATTTGGCTGCTGCACCCACTTCGGCCCAGGGTCTGGGCCACAGCCCAGAATCGGTGGCAGTAACGGACATTACCGTCTACCGATTATGGACTGTGGGGCAGGAACAGATGTTACGATACCACAGTCAACCACAGTGAACACACACACACACGTACGTGGTGGGCGTGGTACCGTAACATCTGTTGGGCCCAAAAGAGATTCCCGCCAGGTGTTCAACCCCAGTGGGAAATCTCTTTTGGGCCCAACAGACGTTACGGTACCACGACCACCACGGGTGGTTCACCGTAGTTGACCGTGGTATCGTAACATCTGAAATTACCCTATAGCTACTGGATCTCCCTTGTCCACATGCTTATTTACACCCTCAAAGAATTCTAACAGGTTAGTGAGGTATGACTTACCTTTACTAAATCCGTATTTACTCTTCTTCATTAAACCATGTTTGTCAACATGCCCTGTAATTCTGTCCTTAGTGATGGTTTCCACCATTTTGCCTACTACAGACCTCAAACATACTGGTCTGTAGTTTCCAGGATCGCCTCTGGATCCCTTTTTAAATATCGGGGTTACATTTGCCACCCTCCAGCCCTAGGGTACAGTGTCAGATTTTAGTGATAGGTTACAAATTACTAACAGTAGGTCTCCAATTTCATATTTGAGTTCCTTCAGAACTCTGGGGTGAATGCCATCTGCTCCTGGTGACTTGTTAGTATTCAGTTTGTCAATTTGCCCTTGAACATCCTCCAACGTCACATTGATTTGTAACAGCTCTTCCAATTCCTCGCCCACAAAGCAAGGATCCAGCGTGGGTACCTCCCCCAAATCCTCCACAATGAAGACCGACGCAAAGAACTCATTCAGCTTCTTTGTAATGTCCTTATCCTCCGTGAGTGCTCCTTTTACTCCCTTGTCATCTAATGGCCCAACTGACTCCCTAGCAGGCTTCTTGCTTCTGATGTATTTGAAAAAGTTCTTGTTGCTTGTTTTTGCCTCTTTAGCAAGCCTCCCTTCAAAATCTCTCTTGGCCTGCCTTATTAACACTTTACATTT
>QEPC01007800.1:257769-285922 GCA_003113815.1 Sphenodon punctatus
AGCAGTTATAGGGGGCACAGAGAGAGTGGCAGCACCAGCAGCATGGTGGGCAGTCAAGCCTCAGGGTCCCAGTACTCCCCTTCACGGGACATCACCGTGATCAGGGACAGTGAGACAGAAGAAGACACTAGTGCCGCAGAGGAGATGTCTGGAGCTGAGGTGATGGCTGTCCCTCCTCCCAGAGCTGTGTCGTCGGCACCAAATTCTGCCCCTCCCAGCAGTGCTGGCAGCAGCAGTGCGTCACCCCGGGCAGGCCAGAAGGCAGGAGGGGAAAGAAATCCTCTGTCTGGGACCATTTTAAGCTGGTGCGGGCGGATGATCCCAGGGAGGTGCAGTGCACTGTGTGCAATATGGTGGTGAAGCGTGGGCAGGTGCTCACCAGCCTTGGGACATCTGCCATGGCGAGGCACCTGAAATCATGCCCCAGCACTCTGCTGCTAAGCGGGAAGGCAGGGGAAGTGGATGCCAGCGAGTTCCCGACTGCAGCGGCCAGTTGCCCACCTCCTTCAGCAGGCAAGCATCCTGCACCAACTGCTGCTTCTAGCAGCAGGAGCAGTATTCCTACTAGGGAATACTGCCAGGTACACTGCTGGCACTATATAAATGTTTGATAATAATAATAATAATAATAGGGGGGAAGAACAGCAGCAGGAGCCTTGACAGCAGCGTCAGCCCACCATGGAGGAGCTGGGGTGGGGGCAGCTGCCAAGGCCATCAGTAGGTGGAGGGCGGTGTGGCTTTCAAGAGAAAACCAGGTGCCTGTTGGGCAAAACGATTGCACCGGATGGGCAGCCCTTCTCCATTGTAGAGGACATGGACTTCAGGCAGCTGATTGAGTTCCTGGCCCCCCAGTTTAAGCTGCCGTCCTGATCCACCCTCAGTCGGAATGTGGTGCCAGAGCTGTACAGGGCTTTGAAGGAGTGGGTGAGGGAGCAGCTGGAAGGGGCTGGGGGCCCCACTGTCCACTTCACCACCAACCTGGGGTCCACCAGGAACACCCAGCATGCCTATCTGGCGGTAACAGTGCACTGGTGGCAGGACTCAGAGGCAGCTTTGGGCAGTGGCAGGAGGGGTCCCGAAGCAGGGTATAGGTGGGCCCTGCTTCAGGCACAAGTAATGGACAACCCCCACACTGCTAGGAACATCAAGGCAGCCCTGACCACCATGGTGAGGGAGTGGGTCACACCAGGTGCGCCATTCACCAAGGGATGTGTGGTGATGGACAACGCAGTCAATATACTGAAGGCAGTCTGTACGGGGGCTTCACCAGCATCCCTTGTGCCACACACACCCTTCACCTGGTGATTGGGGCAGGCACCCTTAGCTCCCTGATTGAGTGGGGGAGGAAACTGGCGGAGTTCTTTAACCAGAGCATGATGGGCAGAGAGATCCTCCGAGCGAAGCAGGCCAAACAAGGCTCCCCAGTGCACCAGCTGGTCCAGGATGTGCCCACCAGGTGGAATTCCACCTTCCTGATGCTCGAGCGGCTTCTTGAGCAGAAAGCCGCCTTGCATCAGGTTCAACTGGTGACGGACAGTGGGGCACCTCCAGGGTACGATGGGGTGGAATGGGAGATCCTAGCTCACACGGTCTTCATACTCAGACCGTTTTTAGATGAGTGCGGCAGCATCCGCGCTTGTTTTCAAAAGACCCGGCAGTCCATTCTACACGTGATGCTGCCACCGAATACGCGCATGCGCGGGTGATGCGCATCCATTTCTGGCCACGTATGACCGGCCTCAATCTCCGACCCGGTCAGTTCGCGGCAGGAAATGGATGTGCATCGCCCACGCATGCACGTATTTGGCGCCAGCGTCACGTGTAGAACGACTGCTGGGTCTTTTGAAAAACAAGCATGGGCACCACTGCGCTCATCTAAAAACGGCCTCAGACCGTTCCTGGCCGTGACGGAGACCGTGAGCAGCTCCACCGCCACCCTCAGCCAGGTGACCCCTCTGGTTCAGAGTCTCCACAGGAGGCTGGACAAGATTCTTGGGGGGCAGGATTGTGGCCCTCAGGGCAGGAAGCTGGCCGATGATGTGTTTGACCTAGCGTGGAAGCTGAAGGCAGGGCTGAAGGCACATTTTGATGAGCTCCTGCAGTGGGAGGAATATGTCCTGGCAACAATGCTGGACCCCAGGGTCAAGAGCAGCATGGCACACCAGACAGCACTCTATGCCCTCCAGAAGGGTGCACTGGTGGATAGGGTCTGGCGGACAGAGCGGGCTATGCAGCAGGATGCCCCTGGGGATGGTGGGAGTGGGAGCAGCGACCCCTTCCAGCCAGCTGGGTCTATCTCTGCCCCCAGCCCTAGCAGTAGCAGCACCAGCAGCAGCAGCAGCACCCCTATTGGTGGCAGCAGCAGAAGCAGCTCGGCCTATGTGCAGGCCACTCTGGGGAGCTTGGGGTCCTCCACAATAGGACAAGCAGTGTGGCTGAGGGCAGTGGTGGAGGTGGTGCCCAGTCAGAGCTACCAAAGGGAGTACGATGGCACCTCAGCAGCCGTGGAGACCTACCTGGAGGAGGAGCCATGCATTGATCCCAGCAGCGATCCCTTGGCCTACTGGGCTGGCAAGGCCAACATGTGGCCGGCCCTGTTGAAGGTGGCCAAGGTTATACTGTCCTTCCCACCAACCAGTGTCCCCAGCAAGCGGGTGTTCTCCATGGTGGGAAACATTTGCTCCCTGCACCGCCTGAGACTGGGGGCCAAGTTGGTGGAGCTGCTGTTGTTCATCAAGGTGAACCTTTCGCTGCTGGGATTTCCTGAGCTGCCCCTGGACAAGGATTGATGGTGCAGTGACACAAGCCATCCCATGCCAGGAGCAGTCTTGGGATGGGGGCCTCCTCCCACTCCTCAATCTGGACTACTGCTGCTGTGCTGATGAGGTGCTGTCCCTCCTTCCCAATGCCCAGTGCCCGTCCTGTTCCCCCCCCCTCTCTCTCATACTAGACGGCCTCGGCCGGCTTATCTGACGGACTGCATGATGCATGGTGGCAGCATTTGAGGAAACAAACTGTAAGCCTGCCAGCCAGCCTCTGGCTAGATGATCTTGGCCCACCAATCTGACTGTCTCTCGCTCGCTCGCTGCACAGTCTTTGCCAGCCTGAGCCTATCTGAGTGCCCTGCCAAGGTCCCGGCCTGCCTTCCCTACTGCCTCTCATGCCACACTGCTTGTCTGCCCGCCCAAGTTGCTGCCAAGCTCAAAGCCTGCCTCAGCCCGCCTGCCTGCCTCTCATGCCATGCTGCCTGTCTGCCCACCCAGGTTGTGGCCAAGCTCTAAGCCTGCCCCAGCCTACCTCTCATGCCACGCTGCCTGTCTGCCCATCCAGGTTGCCGCCAAGCTCTAAGCCTGCCCCAGCCTTCCAGCCTGCCTCTCATGCCATGGTGCCTGTCTGCCCGCCCAGGTTGCTGCCAAGCTTAAAGCCTACCTCAGCCCACCTTCCTGCCTCTCATGCCAAGGTGCCTGTCTGCCCGTCCAGGTTGCTGCCAAGCTCTAAGCCTGCCCCAGCCTGCCTTTTCTCTCATGCCATGCTGCCTGTCTGCCCTCCCAGGTTGCCTAGCTCAAAGCCTGCCTCAGCCCACCTGCCTGCCTCTCATGACAAGGTGTCTGTCTTCCTGCCCTGTCAACCCTGGGTGATGTGCCCCACTGGCCTGGTAATCCCACTGCTGCTGTCTGCTGGTCCGTGGGTGCTCTGCTCTGGTAAATCCAAATGTGCCCACACAATCCTGATGCTGTCATTTGCTGCTGTATGGGAGCTCTTCCCTGGCAAATCCTACTGTCCTGGCTTAGCTACATGGGTGCAGAGCACAGGCAAATCCTGCCAATACCATCTCTGGAATACCCAGGCACAGACCCTGGGGAACAGCAATGTCTGCTCCTGCTGCCAATGCTGCCTCTGGGCAATCCAATGGCTGCTGCTGTCAATGCTGCCTCTGCTGTGCCACTGCATCCAAAAGCTGCCACTCTAGCCCTATAACCCACCCTCGGTGTTATGGGGACGTCATTCTGCTCAAAGAGAGCAGTCATTCAACAGCATCAAGAAACAGCCACTCCAGCCCCAGGACCTGCCATCAGGGTTCTGGGGCCTATGTTACCAGCAGGGAGGGCTGTCCAATATCCAGAAACTGCCACTCTAGCCCTAGGACCCACCCTCAGGGTTATGGGGCCGCCATTCTGCTCAAAGAGAGCCATCATTCAACAACATCAAGAAGCAGCCACTCCAGCCCCAGGACCCCCTGTCAGGGTTCTGTGGCCTACGTTACTGGCAGGGAGGGCTGTGTCCAATATCCAGAAGCTACCCTCAGGACCCACTCTCAGGGTTCTTGGGCCCGTCATTCCATGGCATCAAGAAACAGCAACCACTCCAGCCCCAAGACCCACCATCAGAGTTCTGGGGCCTACGTTACTGGCAGGGAGGGCTGTGTCCAATATCTAGAAGCTGCCACTCTAGTCCCAGGATCCACCCTCAGGCTCCTTGTGCCCTGTCATTCCACCTTTTCTTTATGATTTAGCAACCTGCTGTTCATGGAGAGAGAGAGAGAGAGAGAGAGAGAGAGAGAGAGAGAGAGAGAGAGAGAGAGAGTCTCCCCACTGCTAGAAGGAGAGACAGCCATGATCACACCCATGCTGTCACCTGTACTATATGGCCAGAGAGAGGGGGGGGGAGAGAGAGGCTCCCCGCTAGAACGAGAGAGATAGGGTGGAGGGGGAGAGGTGTATCCAGCTCAAGTTGCCTGCCACTTGCCAGAACTAGCGAGAGCTCTCATCTGTGCCCACATTCACCAGCAAACCTACCAGAATGAGATGGAAATAACACACAACATATTATATGTGCCTGCCTGCCTGTGTGCGTTCTTGTACCTGCTACCACCTATTTCATGATTGAATGAAGTGTGCCCAACCATTCACTAATTCTGGGAACATCATTCAACTCCCATAGGCTGTCATTCCACTGTACCTGAAGCAGTCATGCCCGCCCATCCCAGGAACCATAAACGAGATTCTGGGACCATCATTCCAGACACTGGGGGCTGTCATTCCATTCCACTTCATCCAGAAGCCTGGATGCAGTGGAATGCACTGCCAGCCTGCCCCCCCATCCTACTCCTCCACACCCACCCGCGGATGCCTGCTGAAGCTGCTGAAAAAAAGCCCCTCTGACCACCAGCACCCTCTGCCCTCTGCCCACTGCCAAGAAGCCTGTCTCTCTTTCTCTATGGCACACCCACACAGACACAAGTCCTGCCCCTCCTGGGGGGCTGTCTGCAAGTTGAGACCCTGCTGCTGTCACATCTTTGGGTTAATACCTTACCTACGCTACATGTGGTGCCAGGTGCTGCTGGTAGGGATCAACAAGCTGTATGAGATTCTGCCACCTGCCAGAACTTCAGCACAGAGGGATAAAAGATCGTAAAGGTCAAACAAAGCTCGTAACAAGTAACAACAAATATAACTTTTAATAAAACTTTTTAAACAACATTATAAAACTAAAACCAAACATTAAAATGGAAACTTAAGGGGTCTACTCTTAGTCTTTGGGCCTGTTCCCCAGAAATTGGAAGAAAGGCAAAAGGGGTGCACGGGACCTAGGGGTGGGCACCCTGTTCTCCAGCATTTGGTAGCTGTGTTCTATGGCAAAGTCCACAGCCCCTGCCATGGCTGTCTGCCACCTGGAGACTGACTGGCAATAGAGTTCCAGGTCGGCAATCTCGACAGAGACGTTCCATACTGGGAATACGCCTCCACTGTCTGTTTCTGTACCTCGACCTCCTGGAACTTTCCCACCAGCTGGTTCTCCATAGTGACTGCTTGCAGCTGTAGACCATCCATGAAGTCCTGGGTCAGCTTCTGGACTTTGGCCCGAAAAGCCCTTCCAGTGGCTGACTCCTCCTGGGGGGACTCCTTAGCGGAGATGGATGAGGGGGAAGAGCTTTGATGGTGTCGCTTCTGGTGTGCCTTCCTCCCCTTCTTCTGGTGCTGATGATGCTCCATGCCAGAGTACTACCACCTCACCGTCTTGCCATGGAGTTTGTCGATGTGGGCGATTAGGCCCGATGTGGTCCCCTGGCTGGCCTTTTAAATCTTTTGCTGCAGATCTAAAGAACATTAAAAAATAGGAACATAAGAAGTGCCATACTGTATCAGACCAATGGTCTGTCAAGCCCTGCCTGCATTCTGTCTCCACAAGTGGGTGGGTGAGTGGCCAATCTCTCTCTTCAGGGAA
This sequence comes from Sphenodon punctatus, assembly GCA_003113815.1. Classification (NCBI taxonomy): domain Eukaryota; kingdom Metazoa; phylum Chordata; class Lepidosauria; order Sphenodontia; family Sphenodontidae; genus Sphenodon; species Sphenodon punctatus. The sequence goes on from QEPC01007800.1 coordinate 263,995, forward strand.
CTTCCTAACAGGTCATAGGGCAATCCATTCCCTGTTGTTTCAGCCCCTGTGCCTTACCTTGCAGACAGCAAATCCATTCTGCTTCTCATACCACTGCCAGACATCGGACCTCACGCACCCGCTGTCTCCAGTGGTGACCTCCACGTCGATGGGGTTCTGGTGTTCCAGGCACCAGCGGCGGGGGCGGCATCATCACCCTCTCTGAAACAGGAACACATAAACAACACCTAAATAATATCATGCACCCTCTTGGGGTGCTAGGGATGGCAACTGGAGAGAACCTTGTTGGCACGTGCAAATCCTGCCCTTCTTTGGGTGCTAGTAGCCTGGGATGACAAGTGGAGAGTGGAGACCCTTGCTAGGGATGGCTGGCACATGTTTGGGTGGGGGTGCTCGTGCTCATGCCTGACTGCTGGAAGAGGCCCCCACACCCTCTCTCTCTGTGGCAGACAACTGCTGCCACCCACTGATGCCCACTGTTTGTGCCTGACTGCCCACCGCCCACGCACCCACCTGCACACCAGTGAGCTCGCTCTAAAGGATAGTATTCTTCTTATCCTCAAAGTAAAAATAAAGTTTACAAACCTGGCAGCACCTCCTGTGCCCGGTTCTTGCTCCTCTGGGGAGCCAACTTCCACCACCGAAGGTCCGGTGGTAGCAACCTCTTCCTCCTCCACCGGCTCCGCCACCTTGGCCCAGGTCCTTCTATTAAACCTCAACCTCTTCATTTTTTTTTCTCCCACACAAACCAACCCACACAAACAGCCAAACAAAACACATCCACCAACACTCACCAACCAGCCAAACCAACACAGCCAAACCAACACACTGTCCAACACAGCCAAAACACACAAAACGAAACCAAACAGCCAGGCAGACACAAAACACTCGCTCTCTCTCCACATAAGCTCTGCACGCTCTCGAGTTTCCAGTTTCCGACGCAATCACGGGATCACACAATACCTAGACCGATTTCCAAATGACAGAACCGAACTCCACCGAACCAAATGACTGAACCCGAACTCGGTTCCCGGACTGAACGACCGAACCCGAACTCAGTTCCCGGACCGAACAACCGAACCACGATCTGTTTGCACATCCCTAAACATTATAGAGTTGCGGCACCAGCCCAGAATGTTGGGTGATCTTCTATGGTGTGGGGATGAAGAGGAAGGCCATGTGGGTGGACTGCAGGTCATACTGCAGGCTGGGGAAGCTGCCAGGTCCATCTAAAATGGACCCAGGTGGGGCTGCAAGTGAGAGGGCGTGGGGCAGCTTTGGGGCCAGGCAGCCTCCCCGTCCATCTGTTAACACCCATTAGCAGAGAAAGGTAGATCTATATATAGTTGCTGATGGTGATCAATTGTAAAGTTAGTCTTGTTAACTTTGGAGATGAGGGAAGATTGAAGAGGGATTGTGCAAGGATATGGCTGGAAATTTATGGCAAGAGTATGGGAGCATTCTCAAGAGATGAAAATACCTGCAGAACCTTTTCCCCCAGCATTTAAAAAAAAACAAAAAAAACCCAACCTCTGGATACATTACTTTGCAAGATGCTTTGCTTCTGGTCCACAAATAGCCTGCAAGAGTTAGGGGTCGGTCAGAAATCAAGGTTTAACAATGGTGCTAAATCTTTCTTGCATGTTTCTCTTAACATGGAAGGGATACTTCCCAATTTAAGGCGTGATCCAGATCCCCCACCTGTGCCTTTGGATCATGACTCATATGTTGATAGGAGAGGGAAGTTTTATATCAACTGCATTAATCTAGCTGCTGTTTGTCTGAGAAATTAGACACTGTTAAATATTTATGAATTAACATCAGGGAACCAATCCAATTATAAAGAAAGAAAGCAACTTAAAATATCAGAGTAGTTAACTAAGGTATTTTGCAAAGATTTTGCACTGGACAATTATAATACAGAGCTTTGTGAGGGAAAATGTGTGAACCAAAACACAGCATTTAGTCTCCGTGGTGATCTATCCTAAAATGAATGTTTAAATAATTTATCTCCTGGAACAAAGCGAATAGAAAATCTTTTCTTACAATTACTTTGAAGCAGACATTCCAAATCCAGAATCTATTACAATCCTCCCAGGGAAGTTTCCCTTTCAAACTTTTAATCTTCTCCTGTATGCTACATTTGCAAGCCTTCCTAGAAGAAACACAGCCTTTTTTCCTCTCACTGCCTGTCTTTCTGGGGAATGTCATAGACTGAACAGAGAAGCCACTGTATTGCCTAGATAAATGTTTTTGTGCTACCCACTGGAGTGATCATGACAGAGAGGGGCGATAGCATGCACAGGCTGCAAGGGTGACTCCACTCAATAGTGTATCAAGGATTGCAACTAAGGGGGAATATGTTGTCCACTGGCAGCCCGGCCCCAGCAGAGTTGCCATTTTTCTAACTTTCACATGGGTCGTCTGGGAATTGAAGGCCTTTATCCAGTGTCTGGGCTGTCAAATGTCCAGAAATCATCAAAGCCCGGGCTCATAATCACTGTATGCAGTCTTGGGCATCCAAGTGGAGGAGACATCTCCAGGGTTCTGTGGGGCATCTCATCTGCCCTGGTGCATTGCAGCTCCTGATTTTCAGCTCTGGTGAGGCAGGGAAGATGATGGCGATATCATTGACCTACAGTTCTCTCCTGCATTTGAGCTAAACAGTACCTGAAGCAGGTGGGATACTACTCCAGGCTGAAAAATTGGGGGTGGGGTCATGGGGAGGGAGAGGAGAGGGTCTGCTTGCCAGGCCAGATCCAGTCCTTGCTGCCACACTCACCGCCTTACCCCACCAACCATGCATCCCACCCCAGACATCACCACCACCCACTTTCTCCATCTTTGTTGTTTAAATTCAGCCCCAATGTAGACGATGGACTATATTTTATGTTGCATAAATGTACGATACTAATTTAAGCAAATTAGCACTGGTCCAGTTGTCTTTCTTGGGATGGGTGACAAGATCCTACCGTTTCTCCTTATTTGCTCTCTTCCCACTCCCTTGTCTCTGTTCTCACTATCTCTTCTCTCTCACTTTTGGCTTCGTTCCTGCTCCTACTCCCCACCATACCCCACCCCTTTCTGCCACTGCTATCTCTGATTAGGGTAGTCGCGCTTCTACTACTGTTCCTGGATCTTGTACTGATACCCCTATCGTTTGGGGGGAAAGTCAGTTTTTCTGGCCTGAGCTGGGGGAATGGAGGGCAGGTAGGGATCCAACCCTGAGAGTATCTGGGATGGGAGGGGCAATCTCTTTATATTCGCTCTGTCCTCCCCCAAGACCCCATTCCCCCAACTTTATACTCATGATTCATTCCCAACCTGCATGGTCCTGGCTGTGCCTTCAGGCAGTGATGGAATAGTCTTCATATTTCCACAGCTCATCCATGTGCAGAATGAGTATTGCACTGCTGCCCCAAGGCAGACAACTAGTAACTAAACAAGTCTGTTGACCTCAGAGTTTGTTCACAACTTAGATTGCAGTCACACAAGACATAAAACATGACACAGATTGCTTCCCCCATCCCCATTTTTATTGATCATGTAAATGTCTTAGCTTGCAAGATTCTGTGGGAGCAAGTCCTAAATCACCCGCAACTGATGAGCTGCAAACCAAGGTTTAACAATTGAGCTTAGCCCCTCTTGTGCATTGCTGATAAGATGTGAAGGACAATTCACTTATTGCCATTTCTTATTCCTCCACGTTCATAGAGATGTGTTTCTGGGTGGCCATCAGGCACACACACTCCCCATCTCCACTTATTTCTTCACTTAAATCCATTTTAAAAGGATTTGAAAGGATAAGGTGAAGAGAGGACATATTAAGGGGAACCAGCAGAGGATCTTAAAAGTACCTGGTGAACAAATAAGTCTTCAGGTGCTTTTTAAAGCTGGAGGGAGGAACTGAGATGGACATCTGGCGGGAACGAGTTCCGCAAAGGACCAACTGCCAGACACAACTGTGGGATCCCCAAACAATGGGTGGTTTCTGGGCACAGATAACTATCAGTGCGACGCTCCAGGAGCAGGTCTTGGATATAGTCCTAATAATATATAGACTATAATGATAGTTGCAAAGACGAGAGATTGCTGCTGAAAGCTCAAACAATGATACCCATCTAGGTGGTTTTATTTAACCAAAAGCTGATGTTCCATCATGTACAGGCTGAACCGGTGGAACAGGTCTGCTGTGATGTTTTATTATTGTTTATAATTTTATTTATATCCCGCCCCCTCCTGCCTCTGGCAGCTTACAATAACAACATCAACAACATCATATAAATAACAATAAAATCAATATACAAAAGGTCACAGAGTAAAAGGAATAACCCTCCCAACCCCCCCCCCCATTACCCCTCTCCCCCGCCAACGGTCTGACCAAAAAAATAGGTCTTACACTGGCTCCTGAAGGAGGGAAGATCCAGGGACAAACGGACTCCCACTGGGAGGGAATTCCACAGTCGCGGTGCTATGACCAAGAACGCCCTCTCCAATGTTGCCGCCCTTCGTACATGGGGGACTTCAAGAAGGGCACCCCTGGCCAACCACAGGTGCCAATCCACAACCTGGGGAGTGAGGCAGTTCTGCAGATAGATGGAGCCCAAGCCATGTAGGGCTTTATAGGTTAAAGCCAACACCTTAAATTGGGCCCAGAAGATTATAGGCAACCAGTGCAGCAAGCAAAGCGCAGGTGTTATATGTTCGCAATGCCCAGTCGCCATAAGGAGATGGGCTGCTGCATTGTGCACCAGGTGCAGTCTCCGAACCATCACTAAGGGCAGCCCCACGTAGAGCGCACCATCGAACTGCACCAAAGCAAATAAATCGGAGATCATGCTGGAGGGATCTGGTGGAAACTAGAAGGTAAAGAGCCACAGAACTGACTATGCAATGTGAACTGCAAAGTATTAATTTGTGCAATACATGAAATAGCTGGACACAACAACCTGATTTTGTAGCCTGGAGGGAGTATATCTCCTGTAGGGGCATTTGGGCTTATTCCCAGAAGACCAAAAGACCCATATTTTCTCAACACTGGTAACAGAAGAGAGAATCTATTGGAGCATCAAGAAGATGGTGCAGCAAATTCATTTCTCCTATTTATTTATTTATTTATTTATATCATGCCCGTTCTCTAGACTTGCCTGGAATGTCAAGATGATTCTGCCTTTCGACTGTAGGAGGCCATAGAAAAGCCTACAAAAAATAAGTATGAGGTAAGTACTGAATGCCCTCATTTAAAACTAATCTAGGAGAACTGCTGACAAGCAGCACTTCCTAGAAGGCAATGCACGCATAACCGAATTGAACCTTAAAAAGGAACTGTCTTCTGAATCATGGTCAGAATCTCTATAGTGTAAGTCTAAATAGTCAGAACCTTGAAGATACTGCTGACACCTAGGGCGTTTTCAGACCGACATTTATCCTGGGATAAGAGCATTATCACTGGGATAGTTTGTTCATCTAAACACCATTAACATTGATTATTATACCAGGATAAAAAAAATATCAGGGTGTTATAAAACCCCAATCGCTGGGATTTATAACAACTCGTTGTTAAACTATCCCGGGATAATGTCCGTCTGAATGATATATCCCAGGATAGTCAACTATGCCAGTGATTAGTGCCACGGAGTCCAATGGCAAGGTATGTGCTCAGAAATGCTCAGCTGCACAGAGGACGTGACGTTGCAGAGAGAGGACATGACGTTTGCGTACCAGAAAACATCATGCTGAACTTGGCAGGAAAGCACCGTGGGATTTTTAATTCATCCCAGAGACTCTAATCACAATGTACTGTTCACATGAATGATCCCAGAATTAAGTTATCCCAGGATAGAAATGTCCATCTAAACAGGTACCACTTTATTATCCTGGGATAATAATAACTGGAGATTATTCTAATTATCCTGGGATAGCTTGTCCAGCTGAAAACAGACTTATACTGAATGCTTTTTGTTAAAATCCCAAAGTAAAAAAAAATTGTATAACAGGACTGTGATTCAAAGCTGACAGAACCTGATTGGTCCCTTTGGGCCTGGGCCTGCGCCTTGGACTGGGTCAGGTTGGGTGCACTCTGTCCAAGTCGGGAATTGACTCTCTAGTTGTAGGAGGCCCCGCTCTACAATGCATTGGAATACCACAGTGCTCCGTAGGGGTGTGGCCATGCTGGAAAGGGGCAGAAGAAATGTGTCAGCACCACCCTTTTTCTGACATAGCCCTGCCACTTACAGAGGGCTGTGACGTCCTGGAATTTTGGAAGATACCCAGACACATTGGGCCTGGGCTCATAAGAGCACGAGTCCATTAGGGTCAGTATAGCCGGACTCATGCCCAGCTTCTGTCCAAATTTCTGGCCCAAGCAGGGCTCTAATTTCTATGGTATCTGTTTGATTTATGCTGCTATTGTACCTTATTCCTCAGTACTGCCTCTCACCACAGACAAAAACCTCCAACCATTATTAAAAAGGAACTACATTCCAAACAATCGTTATACAGAATGTGTTTACTCAAGATAGCTACTAAACGATACCTTCTCATTACTTGAGCCATTATACCATTTTTTGTCTGAAAATTTTACATGCTGCTCTATTTGTGTGAATTATGATGCAGGAGGTAGGTAGGAGCATGAATACATTGCCAATTTATTTCTTGGATGTAGTAACTCCTAATTTTTTTGGCATGTTTCCTCTATTCTAAAAGGTAATTTTTAAAATAATGATTACCCTTTCTACAGTTGTTATGGAGCATTTGCCTAACATCAGCTCATAGCCTTATAAATATAATAATAATTAATAATATTTATTAAGCGTGACACCAGGTCATTGCATAAGAACATAATCACAGACATCACAATACATACATACATATCCCCTTTTAGTCATAAGCAAAACAACCAATAAACAGCCTAAGTGGCTGAAGAATACAGCAAGCGCCGAAGAACCAATATCTACCCACTACTATAGGAGCCAGTTAATAATTAAGTGAGTAGTTACAGTAGTAACTACTCACTTACAGTAGTCTAACTGAGAGTAATAAAATAACGTTACAGTAGTCTAACTGAGAGGTTACAAAAGCATGGATGATCGTGGCCAGGTCAGGAACTGAAACCAGTGGCTGAAGCCGCTGCACCAGATGTAGCTGGCAGAAGGCACTCCTCACCAAAGCCTCCACCTGGAGATCCAGGTGGAGCTGCGCATTGAGAAGCACCCCCAAGTTCCGTACCTGGGAAGTCAGTGGAGGACAGATCCCATCAACTGACAGAGCTGTCACCTCCACCGACTTACCCACTAACATCACCTTCGTCTTGTCGGGATTCAGTTGCAGTTGGTTAACCCTCATCCAGTCCCCCACAGCTGCCAGACACCGGGTAAGCACCGAGACAGCCGGGCCTGGGTCGGTCAAAAATTAGAGATACAGTTGGGTGTCATTCGCATACTGATGACACCTCACCCTGAACCCTTTGATCACCTCACTGAATGGCTGCATATACACGTTGAACAGGAGAGGGGACAGAACAGAACCCTGCGGGACCCCACACAAGAGGTCTCGGTAAGATGAAAAATAATGTCTGAGTACCACCTGCTGAGTTCTCCCAGTCAGGAATGAGCGGAACCATTCAAGAACGATCCCACCCACCCCACACTTTCCCGCAGGCGCGTCACCAACATCTCATGGTCAATGGTATCAAATGCTGCCGAAAGATCTAACAGGACTAACAGAGTCAATCAACCCCTATCCTTTTCATGGCAGAGATCATCCACCAAAGCCACCAATGCTGTCTCAGTGCCATGACTCAGACGAAAACCAGACTGAGAAGGATCAAGATAACGGACGCGATCAAGATGCCTCTGGAGCTGCTGAGCCACTACCTGTTCAATAACCTTCCCTAAAAAGGGAAGGCTAGAGACAGGCTGATAGCTGGCAGGGGAGTCAGCATCAAGCCATGGTTTCTTGAGCAGAGACTGCACCACCGCCTCCTTGAGGCAGCCCAGCACTCTGCCCTCCTGTTGGGAGGCGTTGACCACCCCAGCCGAATAGTCTGTATCATCCATACAGACTATTCAGAGCGTCCTTTTTTTTTTTTTTAACCATCTAAGAGAACAATGTATCTCACCACTGCTGAGAGGGAAGGATACATTCTTAACAGTACAAAAACTGGGATCTCTGTTAGCTTCATACCTCATTGCAGTTATTAGGCAAATGGATATTTATGCTTAGCTATGGATGTAGCCACATAATGTACTTACTATTCCTCGGGCACTCTTACCCCACTCCAGGCAGACTTACTACACAATACAGTGCATCATGTGTCTGACATATGTCGGATGTTCCCCAGAATGTCATAAGGCTGCCCAAGGTGCAGTAGCCCGTGTGCCAACAGCTATCTGCCCTACTGAGCAGCAAGGTCCACTGTAGGGTTTTGAGCGACAGGTCAGGTACTGTCACCCATTGTGCATGGCCACATCACAGCTTGGAGCAGGATATTGGTTAGGCTGGGGGATGGAGGTGAGCAGGGCCAGAGCCCCAACCATGGTAGGAGATCTGACAGTGGCCTGTCTGCCCGGCTGCCCTGCAGGGTGTGGGGGGAGGGTAACGGTCTCCCCAGCTCCTCGCACTAGCCCTGCAGTGTGGCAGCTGAACTTGCTCACCACAGAGCTATGCAGGGATCGGCCCTTCTGCAGCTTGTGTGACTGCTGCACCCTATGTGATTGTCAGAGAAAATGCTTTGTGTATAAGATGCTCTGAATCCTTTCCCTTGGTATTTGATGTTCACTGTAATGCTGTATTTGTTTTGTATTGCTTATATCTTTGTTTTATTTGATCAACTTGTTTCTGCTTACTGTTTTAAAATGGAAAAGTTGTATTTGTAGTTCGTACATAATGCCTGCTTTTTGTCCATTCAACTTGATGCTGTGAAAATGAAAGTTAATTGAGGATAAATCTAATCTATTAAGTATGAGCAGTAAATTTATTTTCTCTGTTATTCTGAATGCTCTTGGCCCAATCCTGTTGTCTGTTATCTTTATTTCCCTTTTTCTTGCTGTATTGTACACCAGTCAACTTAGGCCCTGTTGTGATCAGCAAAATTCAGTGGTATAGGATATTTCAATGAGAAGGCAGAAATTGAGAGTTAAAGTGCTATCAGCTATTGGATAGAAGCAAAAGTACTTTATCATAGCTACTAGTAGGTTAGTGTTGTTTTTTATGTAGTTCTTGGCAGAAATAATTTTAAAAGCTGGCTTAAAGTTCTACTTTTCAACATCAGTGTGACCCATTTATCTTGAAATATACAGTACCCAGGAAGAGAAAAAACAACTATTTTTCTGTTTAAAAGGAAGAACATTGGTGGTGTAAATGTGTTAACATTTATATGCAGAATATTTTAAAGCTAGGAGGCAAGAAGCAGAAATTGTATCATTTTTAACTGAAGTATTATACTTCCAGGGTAACTTTTTAAGCAGCAGAAAGATCTACAAAATTCGAGCTTGCTCTGTGCTGCTTCATTGTATTATTAGGGAATAACTCAGACTTCGCTGCTGTTGAAAGTTTTAATTCTCCAAGTAAGGGTTGTAGAGACCATTTGCTATTACTACAGTTGGATTGCATCCTTCTTGCAGGGTATGAATGAAGACTAGTGCAATGCAACAAAAGTGGTGTTAAAAACTAGCCCACTCCTCTCCATCAGTCTCCTCCATTCCTCCTTCCCTTGATGAGCTCACCTCCCTGTTCTCCTCATCCAGCCCATCTACCTCTTGACCCCATCCCCTTCCTCCTTTTGACCTCTATTGCCCCCTCTGTCTCACTATCTCTGCTGTACATTGTCAATCTCTCCCTCTCTACTAGCTCCATCCCCTCTGCTTTCAAACATGCTACTCTCTTCCCTATCCCAAAGAACAGGGCCAGTCCTAGGGTTTGTGGGGCCATGTGTGAAGTCTTGATGTGGGGCCTAATTTGCATAATTAGGTCCTACCCATTTATGCAAATGTGCAGATTTGCATGTTTTGCATAAATGCCCATCATATCTGCAGCATGTCTGCTGCAGCATACCTTCCAGTCTCTGCTCCTGGGTGTTGGAGCCTTTGTAGACACTGAAAGCGGTGGTGTAACATTCTCCTGAACTTTATAGGGTGCTGGGAACACTGAAGGAACAGCAGTGGGTCCCTTACTTGCCAAGTCCTGGTAGGGACGGTGGAGGCAGATCAGGACTCACCTCCCCGCAGTGAGGTTGTCAGCTGAAGGCTTGTAGCCGAGTCCCCTCCAGCATGTCTCTGTGTTATGGTTAACGTGCCTAGGAGTGTCTGCAAATTCCTTAGGGTATTATGAAAAGATGCCATTTAGCTTTAAACCTATTTTATTTCCTGGCCCTCAGACTCTCTTTAAAATATCTACCTGAGTCTCCTGGAGTCCACAATAATGTCCTGTTTAGCTTAGCTGCTCACTGAGCTTCACAGAGCTCTTAACACTGCCTCAGAGCCTATCAGCAATCGGAGTTCCTTGTGCCTTCCTGGGCTATTCCTCAGGGCTTCCTGCCTAGCAGCATCCTTGATTGTGGAACCACCGCTCCTCACAGTCTGCTTCTTCATTATCCTGCAATACTGGATCAGAAAGGGCCCTCACACTCTCTTATCTTGTAGCAGCCAGGAGGGCTCCATCCTTCCTGTTATAAGACTCTTTTCCTAGTAGGGGTAGCAGCTGAAGCCAAGGAGTGGGGCTGTATCACCCACATGGGACAGTAACCACTGCCACCCTTTCTTCCCAAGTGCAAATTTCATAGAGGACAGAACTATTGCCATCCTGCATACTCCTAGCTTGGCTGGGTGGGTGTGTGCCCCCCCACCACGGTCACGCTGCGGGGCTAGAGCTGAGCTGATCTTAGCTGATTCGGCTAGGGCTAACAGCTCCAGCAGCAGGGGTGAGGCTGGGCCAGCCTGGATTTTGAATTCAGGCAGCGCTGCCGGTGGAGCAACAGACCAGGCTCCAGGAGCAGGGCCCTGGCTCCCGATTTTGCTCCTGGCGGGGGGGGGGGGGGCACAGCAGCACCAGTGGTAAGGGAAGGGGTGGGGTCAGGGGAAGGGGAGGGACTTTCTCCCCTGCAGCACTGTGGGGCTACAGCTGATTTGGCTTAGCCAGCAGCTCCCGCAGTGGGGCCAGACCCGTCTGGATTTTGAATTCAGGTGCAGCGGCGCACGCTGACAGCACAACAGACCAGGCTCCAGGAGCGAGGGGCTGGCCCTACCAAAGAAGTCTTCCCTTGATCCCTCTGACCCCTCCAATTAGTCTTCACCTCTCCACAACCTTGCTGCCCCCTACCTCTCTGCACTAATTTCCCTCCATACTCCCGTCCGTGAACTCCGCTCCTCCTCTGTCCCCTCTCTCACCCTCCCACACCCCCTAACCACCTTCGTTCCTTCTCCCTAACTGCCCCCCATCCGCCTCGCCCCCTCCCTTCGTACCTTCAAATCCCTCCTCAAGATCCACCTCTTCCGCTCTGCCCTCCCTGACTTCTTGCTCCCCTCACCTAATTCGTGCTGATACCCTCCATCTAGTACACTCTGTTAACTAAGGTCTGTGTACTCATATCCTCACAACATGGACCAACCAGCCATCATTCTTGATGTAACCAAGCCAAGCAAGTGCACCCGGGACCTCGCATCTTCATAAATGTTACACTCCTTGTCTCTCCCTCTGTTCCCCTTCCTTCATTCCCACCCTCCCCCGTCTCTCAGATTCTAAGCCCTAGGGCAGTGACCATGTCTATTCAATTACTTTGTAAAGCACCAGGTACATTGCTTGCGCTATATAAATGCTTGCTAATAATAATAATAATTAATAATAATAAATTACCTCTATCTCTCCCCTTCTCATTTGCCTCCATGCTTCTGGAGTGTGTTGTCTACACCTGCTGTCTTGACTTCCTCTCCACCAGCTCTTCCCATGACCCTCTCTAATCTGGCTTCTGTCCTCTTCACTCTACTAAGATTGCTCTTTCTAAAATAACTAATGATGCTAAATCCAATCGCCCCTACTCCATTCTTGTCCTGCTTGATCTCTCTGCTACCTCTGACACTGTTGACTATTCATCCTTCTCAACACACTCCGCACCCTTTGTTTCTGGGAATCAGTCCTTGACTGGTTGTCTTTCTACCTCTCTAACTGCTCCTTCAGTGAATCTCTCATTAGTACCTCCTCCACGTTGCTTCCCTTCTCAGTTGGAGTTCCCCAAAGCTCTGTCCTTTGTCTGCTTCTCTTCTCCCTCTATACCCTGACCTTGGGCAAACTCATTGAATTACTTGGCTTCCAATATCACTTGTATGCTAACAACACTCAATTCTATCTGTCCACCCCTCGCTCTCCCTCTATCCAATCTCATATCACAAACTACCTCTCCGACATCTCTATCTGGATGTCTCACCATCAACTCAAACTTAATATGGTCAAAACTGAACTCCTAATCTTCCAACTGAAGCCTTTCTCTCCCTCTTCCTTCTCAGTTTCCATTGATGGAGGGTCACCATTCAGTCCATCCCTTGGGCACGTAGCATGGACTTTATCTTTGTCTCCTCCCTCTCCTTTAAACTTCAAATTGAATCTGTTGCTAAATACTTGCTATGGCTCTACCAAGCCACAGGGAAGGGGGCAAAAAGAAGAGCAGGTAGGAGGGGAAAGGGCAAGGGAATAGGGAAAGTTCCACAAATGGAACAGGAAACATCTCAGCCGTTCCCCACTACCAGGGGATGAAGTTCTCAACACGGGAGTTGAGACACTCAGAGCGCTGTTAGATGATCCCACTCACAAGCGGGATCGTTCAGTGCCGACATCTTCCCCCCGCCTTCCTCTGAACGCCGTGTCTGATGCTCAGAAGAGCATCAGACCCGGCATCCAGTGTTTGTGCGCATGCGCACCCTTCTGAGCGTGCGCTCTCACCAAAAGAACCCGGAAGTGCGGCGTAAAGCCGGCACTTCGGGGATCTGCGTTGGAGGGGGCAGGATCGCCTGCCCGGTCTAACGCGGGGGAAGATCCGACTGTGCTGTTTAAACTAACGCCAAAGGATCAGCTGCATTTCTTGTCTCGTTTAAAAGCACCCTCACACTATGAGGGCTTATGACTCATCATCAAAGTCACAAGACAGGAACAAGGATTCAGATGAGGAACGACGACCAAGGGGCAAGGAGCGAGAGTTCAAATACAAGGGCCAAACATGCTATCCATTCCCTGTGGGTCATCCCCAGGCTCCTTGACAGTAGAGGGTTTTGTTCCCCAATCCTATCTGGGTAATGGAACTATCTTCCAGAAACTTGTTCAAACCTCTTTTAAACTCAGCTATACTGCTGGCCTTGACCACCTCCCCTGGCAGTAAATTCCACAACCTAATCGTATGCTGAGTGGAAAAAATATTTTCTTTTGTCTGTTTTTACTCTGCCACCTGTGAGTTTCATGGAGTGTCCCCTAGTTTTAGTACTAGTTGAGAGGGTAAATAACCGTTCCCTGTTTACAAGTTCCACACCACTCATGATTTTATAGACCTCTATCATATCTTCTCTCAACCATCTCTTTTCCAAGCTGAAGAGCCCCAACCAATCAAGCCTCTCCTCATACTGGTGCTGTTCCATACCCTTGATCATTTTTGTTGCCCTTCTCTGTACCTTTTCTAGTTCTGCTATGTCTTTTTTGAGATGGGGCAACCAGAACTGCACACAATATTCAAGGTACAGTCGTACCATTGATTTGTATAGAGGCATTATGACATCCTCAGTTTTATTCTCTATTCCCTTGCGAATAATTCCTAACGTTCTATTTGCTTTTTTGACTGCTGCGACACACTGGGCTGAGGATTTCAGTGTATTATCCACAATCATGCCCAGATCCTTTTCCTGAGTGGTAACTCCTAGCTTAGTACCCAGCACTGTGTGCTCATAATTTGGATTATTTTTCCCAATGCACTTGGCCACATTAAATCTCATCTGCCATTTAGATGCCCATGCACCCAGTCTTGTAAGATCTTGCTGCAGCTCCTCACAGTCTGCTCATGTTCTGACTACTCTGAATAACTTGGTGTCATCTGCAAATTTGATCACCTCACTCTTAACACCCTTTTCTAGATCATTAATGAATACATTGAAAAGAACTGGTTCTAGTACAGATCCTTGGGGCACACCACTTTTTACATCCCTCCATTGTGAAAATTGGCCATTTAGTCCCACTCTTTGCTTCCTATCCTTTAACCAGTTACCAATCCATAGCAAAACACTACCTCCTATCAATGACTTTTTAATTTTCTCAAGAGTCATCTATGTGGGACCTTATCAAAATCTTTCTGGAAATCCAGGTACACTATATCTGCTGGGTCTCCCCTGTCCACATGCTTGTTTACGCCCTCAAAGAATTCCAAGAGATTAGTGAGGCATGACTTCCCTTTGCTAAATCTATGCTGACTGTTTGCCATTAAGCCATGTTTATCAGTATGCCCAGTGATTCTGTTCTTAATGATAGTTACTACCATTTTGCCTGACACAGACGTTCAGCTTATTGGTCTGTAGTTTCCAGGATCACCTCTGGAACCATATTTTAAATATTGGGGTTATATTTTTAACACAATCTTGCAAGAAGGGTGAATGTAGAGTCTGACCCATGAGGTGCAATCTTCAATGGAAGCTGAGACAATGGGTCTCGGCATCACACACAACATATATGATGATGGAGGGCCACCATCACAAACTGATCTGCACTGGGAAGTCGCTTGCTTTCCGGTCAGGATTGGGTCCAGCAATGGAACAAATGTTCATGCAACTGGGCTCAGGGGTGCACAATGTGGGGCCGGCCAGTTCCACCCCTGTGCCCAGTTGCATGAACATTTGTTCCATTGCTGGACCCAATCCTGACCGGAAAGCAAGCGACTTCCCAGTGCAGATCAGCTTGTGATGGTGGCCCTCCATCATCATATATGTTGTGTGTGATGCCGAGACCCATTGTCTCAGCCCACCTCCCGCCCCCCATGACAGCTGTCATGACCATATGAAAACAGGCTAAAAACAGCAGGTTACCACATGTGATGGCCCGCTGTAGCCCAGTAAGGCAAGCTGTTCCCCAGGCATTCCCCAGGCCAGCTGCCACCACGCCCATGAAAACTCCAGGCCAAACATATGGATGGCCCTGAACAAAGTGACGGTGGCCTGCAGGCCAAAGTGGGTCCAAGCGGGCCATTGCAGGCCACCATCACATTTGTTAACACGCATTAACTTCATTGGCAGGAAGTTATACCCACAGTGTAGATCAGGCCATCTCTTTTGGTGACAGATTCTTTTTTTATGTATCCAAGAAGTAGATCTTCCCTTCCCTTGGTGATTCATTTAAGCCTGAGCCTGTCCATCTTCCAGAAGCAGTGTAAGACATTTTTGTTTGGCTAGGCATTTGGCAGACAAGGATAGGGTTGTATTGCAGGGCTGAGGTAGAATTTTTCGGGTTATTTTTCTTTAAAAAATGTTTTAATATGTTTTATGTTGTAAGCCACCCTGAGCCTTAATGGAGAAGGGTGAGGGTGTAAATGTTTAAAAATAAAGTTTCTCCATGATAGAGCAGTTAATAAATCATGTGGCAGGGTAAAAAGATGAAAAACAACAACAGTTTGTCAGGTACAAGCATTCAAATTGGTGCACAAAACTCATTTCCAATTTTCAGTACAGTATGGAATGTTATTTAACCCACAACAACGTGGCAGAAATCCGATTCCATTCTCCACAGGGGGGAAACGCTTATATATTGGTTTTCTCCCCCAGACCTAGATCTCTGTTTTCAAAATACAAACTGTCTTATTTATGCAGTACTATTTTATTGTATAACAAACCAAAGCAAATGAACCTATGAAAAAAAAAACCAGCAAAAGTTAGACAGCTTCCATGTCAACATTTTAATGTCTTTGTACAAATATGGCATCTGAACTAGGACCATTGACATAGTTGCACCTAGGTGTCTGCTTCCACTGCTTCGACAGCACAGGTCCCTGTGGTATACGGAGGACCTGAGGTGACTGAAGTGGGACGGTAGGCAGTTAGAGTGCAAGTGGTGCTTGACTCATGCCGAAGCCAAATGATTGCAGCATAGACTGTTTTGAGGGACTATAACATGGCTGTGATGGCAGCGAAGAAGGGTTTCTTCTCTGCTATCACAGCATCTGCAAAGTCTCATTTGGTGGAGCTGTTCCAGGTGGTGAGAAGCCTGGTTAATCTGGCCTGTCTCTGCCAGAAATTAGAATCCTCTACTGCCCGCTGTGACATTACTTTACAGACAAAAACAGTGTGAAACACTTGTATTCACTACAACTTGGGCACTGCCATTTCTATTGCAGAGTCAAAGTTTGAGGTTATGGAAGCTCAGCTTTGTCTGGTTTGTTTGGGTCAGTTTCAAAAGGTATCACCTTCTGATGTGGGAGAGGTGCTTGAAGTGATGCAGGAGACAAGTTGTGAATTAGATCCTTTCTAGGGGTGTGCACCTAGGGTATGCCCCAAAAACAAGGATCTTGGTTTTGGGTTTTGTTTATTAAAAACTGTCATTTTCATTCTTGTTAATGAAAATTTGTTCGCTATCAGTGTTGTTATTGGTATCAATTTTGAGCGATAATGAAGATTTTGTTTTCGGTATCATTTCCGTTGTGGGCTGCCACCAGCGGCAGAAGTGCCAGCAGACGCTTGCCCCAGACTTCTTGGAAGCCGAACTCCTTCCTTCCTTTCTCATTATAATGCAGTAGTAATAATAAGTGCCCAATGACAACATGAAAAATTACTAATATGTATGTCTAACCTAAACCTACACCTAATAACCTATACTATATGCAATTTATTCCTATCAAAGTATCTATATCAATAAACTTATTTATGCTATGTGTTCTATCTAAGTATCTATCTATCCTATTCCTATCTTATAATGCCAATATATATAATAAGAAAGCCTAGTATCTATCATCTATCTATCTAAATATGGACAGGGGCAGACAGATAGGGGAAGGGGAAAGGAAAAAACAATAGGGTATATCTAATCGCTATTTATATAATCTATATCTTTAATCTATATCTAGCTATCTAATCTATATACTTAAACCTATATCTGTCTATATATGTGCAGGGGAAGACAGACATGGGAAGGGAAAAGGTAAAATAAAGGGTATAAGGAAAGGTAAGGTATAACACTGAGGGCTGGGGAAGATATTTATTGCAAGCAGCACCAGAGTTCTGTAAATGCAACCTAACACATCAAGAGCTAACACAGAACAAGAGTCAAACAGCCTGGCCCTGCAACATAAAGGGTTGCAGTGCCCTTCCCAGAGCCGCCATGATGGGTTCTGGGAGGCAGGAGGCATTGAGCAATCAACAGGTTTCCATGCAACTGTCTAGAACCTGCAATAACCTTTAGGGAAGGTTATGGAATGAGTGGCTGTTCAACAGCTCCTAAGTGCCTTCTGACTGACCTGGGAATTTGCTCAGAATAGGAGGAAGAAATTTAGTCCGAGAATCACTATAGAATTTGTAATGTAAAAGAATGTGCGAGATTGACTCTACTTCACCATCCCCACAAGGACATAATTGATCTGAGTAAGGAATTGCCTTGAAGCAACCATCCAAAACAGCTGAAGGAAAGACATTTAACCTTTCCCACACAAATACCTTTAACTGTAAATAATTTTTAAAAGAATCTAGATAGGATAGATGAGTGGGTATAGGGTTCATTAGTGAGGTATAACCAGCAAAAGAAGCCGCAGAACTGACTATAGTCAGATCTGCCTGCTGGTCTATATCCCATAGACGCTGTTTCACAATGCGTTTAGCCCCAACAAACCCCAGAGAATGTAGATAAGGAATTGAGAATCCCCCCAAAATACCCTTTGAGTGTACCAAATCTGACCATTGGCTAGGGCATGTATCAGTCATGATCAGTGAGGCGAACCCTGGCACCAACATGAACAGAAGTCTTAGCCAATAGTTAATATTCAGGTCCCAGTCTTTAATAGACACCGCCAACAAGCTACATTCCAAACACAGAACTGCATTTTGGACACAGCTAGGAACTGATAGTGCCATGCCCTGAGGAACTTTGATTGTACAACCTCCAATTGGCTTCGAGTTTCAAAGGCCCAAAGTTGTGCTCCATATAAGAGTTGGGTCAAGCATTTGGCCTCAAATACCTTAAATCACAGGAGAAACAAGGTACCTCCCTCTAGCTCTAAAGAATTTGGTGATAATAGCTGCTGTGCTTTTATTTGCACATTCTTTGGCTCAGCTAACCTAGACTGCCCAGCTACCGGAGGCTTGGAATATCACACTGAGATAGTGGAAAGAACTGACTTGTTCAATAACTTGCCCATCCAAGAGCCATCTATGTTTGGCTCTTTTGGGTGGAAAAACCATCCCCTTTAATCTTTTCAACACCACCATGGATTGGGATAATAAAACTGCTTTGTCGGAATACAAAAGGCAGGAAACCTCTCTAATTTCTATCCTTGGGGTGGGGGGTTCAGGGGAGATGCGAGACAGGCCACTAAGTCATTAAAAAACAATTTTTATTTATTTTCATTATTTATACCCCACCTCTCCTGCCTAGGCAGCTCAAAGCAGCTTACAAAAGTTAAAATATTTAAAAATATACATAAAAAGGAAGCATAAGAATAAAAAAAAATTAAAAACCCATCCTCCCCACCCTCACCCACCTCCCTCACCAAAGGTCTGGTGGAACAGTCAGGTCATGCACTGTCACCGAAATGAGGCAAGGTCTGGGGCCACCCAGGCCTCCACTGGAAGGGAGTTCCACAGCCTAGGCGCTGCCACTGAGAACACCCTCTCCATTGTAGCCCCCCGCACCATCCGGGGGACACCAAGAAGGGTGCTCCCAGCAGACCACAGGGGTCGATCCGGGACACAGAGTGTGAGGCGGTCTCACAGATAGGAGGGGCCCAGACCATATAGAGCTTTAAAGGTAAGCACCAACACTTTGAATTGAGCCCGGAAGACTGTTGGCAGTCAGTGCAAAGCCCGGAGCACTGGTGTAATGAGCTCATGGCGACTCATCCCAGTAAGGAGATGGGCCACCGCATTCTGCACCAGCTGCAGTCTCTGGACTGTCACCAAAGGTAGCCCCACGTAGACCATGTTACAATAGTCTAATCTTGAGATAATGAAGCTATGGATGACAGTGGCCAGGGCGGTGTCCGAGACAGACATCTGAAGCCGTCACGCTAGATGTAATTGGTGGAAAGCACTCCTCGCTACAGCCTCAACATGAAGATTCAGGTGAAGCTGCAGATTGACGAGTACCCCCAGACTCAAGACCTGAGAG
The DNA here is from genome assembly GCA_003113815.1 of Sphenodon punctatus. Classification (NCBI taxonomy): domain Eukaryota; kingdom Metazoa; phylum Chordata; class Lepidosauria; order Sphenodontia; family Sphenodontidae; genus Sphenodon; species Sphenodon punctatus. The sequence goes on from QEPC01007800.1 coordinate 283,321, forward strand.
ACCAGTGGGGGACAAACCCTATCAATGATGGGGGGACGTCACACCCACCGCCCTCCCCACCAACATCGCCTCTGTCTTGTCAGGATTTAGTTTCAGACGGCTCACCTTCATCCAATCCTCACAGCCACCAGACTACTGGGTCTGGGTCGATGAAAAGGAGAGGTAGAGCTGGGTGTCATCAGCGTACTGGTGACACCGCACCCCATACTGTCTCACAACCTCGCTAAGAGGCTCCATGTACACACTGAACAAGAAAGCGGACAAAACAGAGCCTTGAGGAACTCCACACGTGAGGTCCCGGGGAGAAGATGAACAATTCCCGATCACCACCCACTGAGTTCTCCCAGTCAGGAAGAAGCGGAACCATTCAAGAACGGTTCCACCCACCACAGCATAATCCTGCAGGCGAGTCACCAGCATCTCATGATCAAACGGTATCAAATGTACTTGACAGATTTAATAGGATTAGCAGGGTCGAACGACCCTGGTCTAGTTCCCAGTGAAGGTTGTTTACCAAAGCCACTAATGCAGTCTCAGTGCCATAATCCAAACAAAAGCCAGACTGCAAGGGATCAAGAAAAACAGTGTGATCCAGATGCTCCTGCAACTGCTGAGCCACCATCCGTTCAATAACCTTCTTTTAAAAGGGCCAGGGAAACCACAGCCCAGGAAAACCACTGGTCCATCTGTCATGGACCCAGGCATGGTTGGAAGCAGGCAACACAGGAAGTCTATGTCAAAGGTGTGTATCGTGCTTTGGGTTTACATTCATGCAATCATCCCAGACAAAGAAAAGAGATGCTTTCATTGGCACAACAAGATGCATATTAGCATCCCCAAATTTAGGTTAAAGCAGAATACTCCCCCTGTCTAGCTATGTTTCCACCTACTCTAGGAACAAAATTCTTTGTTGAATTTCCCCTTGTGTTTGGAATTAAACAAGTCAGGTGGAAAGTACAGCAGTTTGTCGCAACTATATAATTTCAAGACCAGGCTGAATTAAGGCTATTAGTGATTTTATCACTAAGAACATTATTATTCCTTAATGGACTGAAATCTAACCAAATCCTTTTAGCACAGCATATGGTACAATGAATAAAGGTGACCATGACATCCTTCATGAGCTTTGTTTCTAGAAACTCTTGCAGTAGGAATTTTCCAAAGCAAAGATATTAGTGGTATTTGTATACACAGTCAGGAGCCTAAGACTGTGTTCTGTAGATGTCTTTTATGTATGCAGATTCACTTTTAACATACTGACCTGTGTCAATATAGTTCAAATACCTAACTGACATGCATTAAATATTAGGGCAATTTCTGGTTTTAGAATTAATGTCTAAGCTGGATTCAGTGTCTCTGGGTCATCAACATTTTTGCCCCTCATGGACTCTGTGACCATTTTTCTCTGGAATTCAACTTTGAATTGAAATGGTGCTGGGAGAGGTCATTTGGAGGTTTGGGGTAAAGTGCAATCAGTATGCTGAGCGCAATGGAAGACTGTAGCCCCTCCCTCCACAGCACGTCCCATACGTGCTGTGGACGGAGGAGTTCAGCCGCCCAAATGAAAAGGAGAGGCAGAGCTGAGTGTCATACTCAGCTCTGCCTCTCCTTTTCATCTGACCCAGGCCCTGCAGTCTTGGTGCTTACCTGATGCCTGGCTGCTGTCACGGACTGGATGATGAGGATGAGTCAACTGAAACTTAATCCAGACAAGACTGAGGTGATGATGGCTGGCTAGACTTGTGGTCTGGAGGGGATTGGGACTCCTGACATTGATGGGGTCCTCAGATTGTGTTCCCCAATGTAAGACAACAGGAATCACTTCTTAGTAAAGAAGAAAGTTTATTGATTACATAAGCAAAGATTGTTTGAACATAGAGTGGTTAATAAACAAAAGTAAATAACGCATTCCTAATCTGTACTGCGTAAATCCTTAGCTAAATCTTACCCTATCCAGGTCCAAAATTGGTTCAGTTCATGTCACAGTCAGTGATGGAAAGTTTCACCAAGCACTAGTCCTTAAAGTGTCAGAAAGCAAAGTCCCTTCTCTCAGCGCATTGCTTCAGCAAACTGGCTCTTGCAGAGGTGTTCTGAATCCACATTTGGCATATCTTTGTCTCTCTCCATTGCATGAAGTGAGTTTCCAGCTCTCAGTTTTTACCAGGCATGGGTCCCCTTCCAGGGCGTTGGGGGCGCTGACCCCCCCAAGCGCCCCGACAGGCGCAGCGCCACCGCTCAAAGTAAAAAAAAACAAAAAACCTCCCTGCCACTTCCCCGCCGCCCGCAGCAGCCTCTGCCTTGCCTTTGCTTCAGAGCGGAGGCTGCTGCAGCACTGTGGTCAATTTCATGTCAGTTTCACTGAACCTGACCACAGCGCCACTGCAGCAGCCTCCGCTCTGATTGCAAAGGCAAGGCAGAGGCTGCTGTGGCTTGACTTCTCTTCTGGGATCCACTCCAGAGGAGTGGGTCCCAGAAGGCTCCAAAATCAGCCGCCCAAAGCGTTTTCCTACGGAAAACGCGATTTGGGCGGCTGAACTCCTCCGTCCACAGCACGTATGGGACGTGCTGTGGAGGGAGGGGCTACAGTCTTCCATTGCGCTCA
>QEPC01007800.1:288796-302218 GCA_003113815.1 Sphenodon punctatus
TGGGGGGGGGGGGGGACTTTTAACAACCTCCTGTTTAGATCTGTTTTATTTAGTTTTAATGTTTACTTATTATCAATGTTTTGTAAGATGCCCATAGCTGCTCTGTCAGGAGGGGTGGGGTATTAAGTTTTAAAAACAGAAATAGAAATATCTGAATGCAGCTAGAACATGCTGATACCTTTTTATTGGAGCAAATTCTAAGATAAAGATTCCTCCAATGATGGTATCATCTTAATTACTTTCTCCCTTCCCTATCTCATCTACATCGTTCCAACATGACAGACAGGCACACCACCACTAAATAAGAGGAAGTTCAATCTAGACCCAAGCTGTAGCTGGGAACTTCTGTCCTCTTGTTTGTGATCTCCAAAGTGAGTCTTCTGCCGCCTGTTCTAAAAGCTGTCCTGGCAATCAGGGGGATGGGGGAGGGAGAGGAAACCGGCATGTGCCCTGCTACTCAGGACCCATGTCCCCCAGCTGTGTCCCCTCATTAATTTCTCCAAGCACAGTTTGTGGGGAGGGGGACTGAGACTGGGCTCAGCCTCTGCTAGGAGAGAGAGTATCCCTGATTTCATTTGCCCTTGACTTCAGTGGAGCCTGGGAATGCCACACTCAACGCTTTGCCTCTGGAGCAGGAGTGCGGAGAGTTTGACGGGACTATTGTGCTGCTGATGGTTCAGGATGTATTTCGGATGGATGGACGGAGGGACGGAGGGATGGATGGATATCTAGTGGAGAGGCACTTTACTCAGCGGGGAGGCACCACTGGGAGGATGGGGAAGGTAAGAAACTACTGCCAGTTAATTTCACTAGATGTCCTCGACGGAGCACACACTAGTGCCAGTGATATGAGAACATCCAGCTGCCTCTCTCTCTCTCTCTCTCTCTCTCTCTCTCTCTCTTTCTCTCTCTCTCTCTCTTCCATGCGTTCTTCTCACTGCCAGTGAGAATTTTGTCATTGACGTCGATGGAGTCAGAATCTTACCCAGAGTGGGGTGAAATAAAAATCAAAAAACATCTGTGGCTTGTTTCCTTAAGCCATAGTGCCTTCTGTTCCCAGGTCAGTGCAATATCATTGCCTCGCGTTAATGGACTGGGGCTCTCATTCAGATGTCACGCTCTGCCTCTTGGACCAGTGTTTCTTATTAAAGCATTACTTACTGTTCTCTGACTTTGCCCTGCGGCAAAGTTATTGTTACATGGTTAGGGTTAATGATGCTGGATGATGTCCTATTTCCAGCTGTCCCTGTTTCTCTGGCACACATTCGGGATGGTATCGGTTGTCGCTGTGACTGGGATTCCACACAGGACACTCACAGGAAGTTAGAACTCCTGGTTTCAACGTATTTCACAGGCTTTCCCTGTGTCTGCTCCCCCCTACTCCTGGCAGAGTGGCTTCCCTGAGCTCTACCCCAGTTGGGGCCAGGCCAGCAGGGTTTCCTTCCCCGACCCTGCATTATTTATTAATTAATTTATTATTATATTATTATTATTATTATTATTATTATTATAAGCTTTTATATAGCGCCAGCTATGTACCTGGCACTTTACAGAGAATATTCTGCTTATTGACACATTACTGCCCTGTGTCCATCCTGAATATAGCAGAATTTATTAATGAGTCTGGCTGACAAAATCATCAGATTATGTTTTNAGGGGGGGGGAGAGAGACAGGGAAGGGGGAACAGACCACCCTCCCCGTCCACTCCATCCCGAGGGGAATACACAAAGTTTCCTCCAGCAATCCATGTCCAGCAGGCAAAGGAACCCTACCTACACGAGGCACTGGGGACCCCCAACACAGCCCTTTGCCCTGTCCCTGGATAGGTGCCTGAGCCTCCCGGGCACTTTTGCTAGGAGATATTCCTCCATGAGAGCCTAGGAATTAGGGGGGGGGGAGGGAGGGGGGATTGCAGGGTTGGTTGGTTTGTTTAAAAACTTTTCTAGCAGCCACAGGGCCCGGTCAAACTCTTTGAACTCCTCCTCCTGTAAGCACAGCGGGGCAGCGGTTCTCCCGGCAGAGTCCCAGCTTTTCCCCACTGTGCTGGCAGAAATGAACGAGGGGCGGGGCAGCTGGGGAGGGAGCACTGGACTTGAATCAGGGGGCACTGCCCCCCCCCCCTTGACTACCCCCTCCATGGGTCTTAAGAAGGAAGCTGGCACTTTTCCTGCCATACAAACGCTGTAAGTAACCTACAGAGAAAGTGATTTGGGCCACTCCCTTTTCAAGCAGGTGTAAGTAAAGAGGCGGGGACACATATGGGATGGAAGGTGGGAGCCTCAGCTCCAGCGAGCAGATCGCGATCCTGGCCAGGCTGCCCCCGAGGCCGGAGCGCTTCCAGCCTTCCCGTGTCCCCCCCTAACGGCTCCCGGTGCCATCCCACCAAGTTCCAGGGAGTCTGCCTCCCTCTACCCCCACTCTGTCCTGCTAAGCCCCGTCCCCGCCTCTAACCCCATCCCCGCCCGTCTCCCCATCCCCCTTTATGTGAAGTAGCCTCAGTGAGTCAGGACGGTGGTGTCAGCTGGCCGATTCCCGGCAGCAGCAGTCAGCATCTGCCGTGAGACTCACCTCTGGCTTTACCTGCCCCAAATCCCCACCGCCTGCCCGCCAGATGGCTGGGGAAATGGGCAGGGGAGAGGGGCTTAATCCAGAATGCGCTGGGAGAGTCTCAGCAACAAGTCTCCTGGCGGCGGGGCAGGAAGCGGGGGAGCTCAGCGAGGAGAAGAGGCAAGAGGGCACCACGAGCCGGGGAGGAAGTGGAGCGGAGGGGCGGGGGCCTGGCGTCAGGCACTGACCAGCCACTGAAACGCGAGCGTCTCACCCCCCAGAAGGGGCTAAATAAGCCTGCTCCCAACCCCCAGCCCCGACAAGCAGAGAGCAGCAACAGCCGGCGGGGGAGAGGAGAGAAGGGAGCGCCCTGCCCAGTGTGCAGCGCCATGCACTCTGACAGCGCCGCCGCCGCTGCTGCCTGCTGGAACGCAACTTGCCTGGGGAGCGCCAGCCCCAACCCGGAGGAGAGCTGGTCGGCCACCCCCAATGCTAGCGGCGCCGGGGACCCGTACAAGCGCAACGAGGAGCTGGCCAAGCTGGAGATCGCGGTGCTGGCGGTGACTTTCGGCGTGGCGGTGCTGGGCAACTGCAGCGTGCTGCTAGCGCTGCACCGCACGCCCCGCAAGGCATCCCGCATGCACCTCTTCATCCGGCACCTCAGCCTGGCCGACCTGGTGGTGGCCTTCTTCCAGGTGCTGCCGCAGCTCTGCTGGGAGGTCACCTACCGCTTCCACGGGCCCGACGGGCTCTGCCGCGTGGTCAAGCACCTGCAGGTCTTCGGCATGTTCGCCTCTGCCTACCTGCTGGTGGCCATGACCGCCGACCGCTACATCGCCGTCTGCCACCCGCTCAAGACCCTGCAGCAGCCCACCAAGCGCTCCTACGGCATGATCGCCGCAGCCTGGGGGCTCAGCTTCCTGCTCAGCACCCCGCAGTACTTTATCTTCTCGCTCAGCGAGGTCAAGCACGGCTCGCAGGTCTACGATTGCTGGGCTCACTTCATCGTGCCCTGGGGGCCCCGGGCCTATGTCACCTGGGTCACTGGGAGCATCTTCGTGGCGCCCGTGCTCATCCTCGGCACCTGCTATGGCTTCATCTGCTACCACATCTGGCGGAACGTCCGGGGCAAGACCCGCCGCGAGGAGGACTGGGCCCCGGCCAGCCGCAGGGCCAGGGAGAGGGCGGCGGCACGTCCTGAGGGCAGCGCCCTCCGCAAGGGTCTCCTCCTCACCCCCTGTGTCAGCAGCGTCAGGACCATCTCCAGGGCTAAGATCCGCACTGTCAAGATGACCTTCGTCATTGTCTCCGCCTATATCATCTGCTGGGCGCCCTTCTTCACCATCCAGATGTGGTCCGTCTGGGACGAGCACTTTGACTGGATCGGTAGGTGCTGACAAAGTGGCAGGTCGGCTTTTGCTTACTCTGGTGGGAATCCTCCAGAGTCACTCCGGATTTGTACCGTAGTAAACAAAGAGCAGAGCTGCCCCTAGCTTTGATAGGAAGGGGCATACCAGGAAACTAATTCTTTACCTGCTGCTAAGTGTGTGCATTGAGGGGGCTTGGGGGGGGGGTTAGTATCTGTGGTATATTCAAGGACCTAATATGTTTAAGCCAAATCTAATCTAATCTAATCTTATCTATCTATCTATCTATCTATCTTTATCAGTTACCGCATGTAAAACAATTGGGAAATTCTTCTTTAATAATGGCGGCAAGAACTTGCCGCACATTAATAATTGCTCTGAAAGCAGCAGATGCTCGAAACATTCACATATATTACAGGCTTATTTGTCACCCTGAAGTGCATATAGATCCCAGGAAAGTTTTGCTGCTGTGGGCATGTCACAAGGCAGGGTCTGGTAAAATACTTGTATGGCTATCACTCTTGAATGCCTATCTGCTATAATAGTCTCTGGTATACATTTCCAGTTTGAAACTCTCTGCATTCAGACAGGTTAAATGGAAATAGTGTCTGACAGAGGATTTTATCATTATCTCAACATTGTGTATTTCATAAGTGTAATCCCAGGGTCCGATCTTGCTCTCACTGATGTCAATAGGAGCAGAATTCAGTCCTTGCACATACTTCCCAAAGTAGCTCTGGTACACTGTTATTACGGGTGAAAACAGATACGATTGAGGCTGCTATCACTCACCTGGGATGGGGAACCACCCACCCATCTGTTTGCCAGCTGCCAGATGTTGGCCCAGAACTGCTCCAGGCTAAGTGGGTGGCTAACCCAGAATGTGTTCCCTGAACGATCCACAGTGCACATCCTGGGCTAAAGGCCACCTGTGCAGGCCAATGGGGGCACAGCATCTGTTTGACCCTGCCATGGCCAGGTGCTTGCTCGTCATGGCGGAGGGTGGAGTCGGCCATCCACATGTCTGTTGCACCCCCTTACCCAGGGTGTGTGGCTGGCAGGATGGCTCTCTGGCCGTGGGCACATTTGGTCTGTGGCCCTCCCTGGCCTGGAGAATGGCAGTCACTGTTTCATGCCCTGGGTCAGGGCTCTGCCACCCTTGCGTCTGTTTTCACCCTATGTTGTACACTGTCCCAAGCCTTAGGAGAAGGGTGAGGTATAAATTTAAATAAACACTTGGAACAGGTAAATCCTATAGTCTTGCCATATAAATCTCCCTGCCTTGGAAGGAAATTTTCTGTGAATAAGAATGGTAGGTCAGGTTTAATGTCCTTCGTTGTTGCCAGTGTCCCACATTACTGCTTTCATCAGATCAAAAACAGTGTAAAATTGGCACATCCAAATCCCCTCCAACTCCCTCCCACTAGAAAGGAAGGTTTCTGAATTTTTTTTTAAAAAGAACTTAACTTTCCAAATAGTTTTCAGATCAAAGCATTTAATAATCAAACGTTCAGTATGTTTATTGGTTTTACAAACTTCTTGTTTCCAGTTGATATATTGATGATTTTAGTGGTACTCAGGCGTAGCCCAGGAAAAACTGTCATTTAATCTACTTTGTTCAATGTTCTGTGCTAGCTTAAATTGTTGACTTTTAACGTTTCTGCTCTTCGGCCACTACAGGGATTCACTACATTACAGCTGCAGTGTATTTGGCACTGCAGCTTTTATTTTCCTTGGCTTCATTCAAAGTATCTATAGTTTAAAGGAAGGTCTAAAGCAGTGTGTTACGCAATGTAGACATATCCTCCTAAATGCATTGTAAGTCATTAGCTCTCCATGTTGGCTGCACAACGGTAATTGGTTGTCATTCAATATTTGCTGAATTAATGTAAAACAAGACATAATTCAGTAAAATTTTCTTCCCAAAGACTGATGGCTTAATATATGCGTGTGTATTGAACTTTCCTTAATAAACCTGTTCCAGACACAGCACAGTGAAGTTGTGCTGTTTTCAGGATGGATTCAATTCTGGAGATAATATTCATCATATATGCACATACTTGTAAACTGAAGCTACAGCCTTAGATAGTATTGCATTCCTTTGCATCTCAAATCCCCAGTGACATTAGCAGAAACTCCAAATACACAAGAAAGAAGAGACTATTGCATAAAAACATGATGCATAACATAGCTGCTTTCACATGAGTAAAAATGAATGTCGACAGTCAAACAGTACTATGTTGGTTTGAAAGGATATTTTGTATGAAAAGATGAAGAGTTTACTGTGCTCAGTTCAGAAATTAATAAGAAGGGATATCCCAGTTTCTGGAAGTCCTGCATATCATAGAAAAGATTTCCCTTTGAATTTTGATATTTACAAGGAAAGACCAATTATAACTGATAACAATAATGAAACAATCATTCTTTCTAAAAACATTTGACAGGTTAATTGGACAAATAGCAATTATGAGGATTAGCAACTCTTTTCCTTTGACTGTGACATAAATATTTATGTTTTGTTTCATCCTATGAATGTCTTTGATCTCTGGTGTTACCAGCCTGATTGAGAGCCCACTGAAGTCATTTTAATTTGAGAAGTCTTTGATTGGCTCACCCATAAGTACTGAAAGAAAATACATAGGTTCCTAATTGCCATTTGTGCCTTGCCTTTGAAAATATAGCCCTTAGTCAATATAATGTTTGTCTGAATAAACCCTATATAGAAGGCTGTGGGAGGGTTGCCGACTTGCTGCCAGATGTAAGAGATGGAGACAAAGGAGTTCAGGTGGTATCTTTGACTGGACCAGCTTTGGTTAGTGAGAGGATGCAAGCTTTTGTGCCAAGCAGGGCCCTTCCCCAGACCCTTCCTCGTAATTCTGACTTTTGACTTCTTGCATGTCTGGGGAGGGACTCTGTGTGGTATGAAAGTTTGCATTCTCTCCCCAAAAGAAGTTGCTTCAATAAAAGATGCTAAGCGCCAATAAAAATGCTAAACTAAGCATGTGTTCCTGCAAACTCACACCTTCATGAATGTATCCTCGTCCCTCCCTCTGTTGCCCCATCCCCCATCTTTCTTAGCGTTAAAACAGACATGCACCTTAACTACACCTTAACACCATTCTAACATTTTTTTTGCATGTTGCCCTGCAACATGCACAAGAGAGCAGTGTTACGTGCATGTCTGTTTTCACCCTTAGATTGTAAGTCCCCTAAGGCAAGGACCTTTCTCTTTTCAACAGTTGTAAAACTCCCGGTACATTTCTGGCCATATATAAAAACTTAATCATCATCTGAACTACTTTTATTTGTCTCCATCTCTGAATAAACACTGACAGCCCAATCTTTAATATTGCTTACCTGTACGAGCCCCACTCACTTCACTGGGATTTGCACTGGATTAGTGAATTGAAAATTGGCTGTCTGGAAGAATTTCAGATCTGTTGGATTTCTATTGTTGGTGAAAGGATTCTCTCTCATGCTGATTTCAGTCCTCAGTCCAATGGAGCATTGAGGTTATCATGCTTAAAATTAAGCCCGTGCTTAAGCTCTCTGATGGACTGGAGATTTAGCTACCAAACTGAAATCATTTGTCCTTATTCAGACAAAAATCCTTTTAACTGAGATGGGTGGGATCTGCTGGTATGTTCAAATGTTAATTGTTTGGTTTGGTTCAGAACAATTTTTTTAAAAATGCATTTGTTTAGAAATCAACATTGAAAGTCAAGTGGTTAATGCTGAAACATGAAGATTGCGAATGTTCTTTTAGTTCAGCTGCTAAGTGATGTACTGCTTTTCCTAACAGATTCTGACAACACGGCAGTTACAGTCACTGCCCTCTTGGCCAGTCTGAACAGCTGCTGCAATCCATGGATCTACATGTTCTTCAGCGGACACCTCTTGCAAGACTTTATGCGGAGCTTCCTTTGCTGTCGAAAAATAAAACAAAGGCTGAATAAGGAAGATTCTGACAGTATCAGCAGACGGCAGACTTCTTATACCAACAACAGAAGTCCAACTAACAGTTTAGACACATGGAGGGATTCACCTAGATCCTCACGATCTACCAAGTTCATCCCCATTCCAACCTGAATCAGTTATGAAGAGTAGACAGGCCCCGAAGTGCAATAAAAGCACTTGGAATGCTGTCCTAGCTCCTCAGCTGGTCATATCCAGTAAACATGGATAGTAAACTGAGGGAGCAGTAAAATACAAGGTGCCAATCTGTCATGGACTGCCATAAAGCAAGATTATAAATTATTTTTTAAAACATATTAGTAACATTCACAGTGCAGCAGAACAAGTACAACTGATCCAGAAAAATGACTAATGATATTATTTTTCTAAAAAGAGTGTTACCTTTATTCTTTTTAAAAATTTGTTCCTAAAGTACCTAGTGTTTTGTTTGCTTGGTAGTAATGTAAATTGAGACACTGTGCACATACTTTTAAATGGTCATATTGGGCACACATTTTCATTAAAGACAATGGGGAGACAGTGGGTAAAACAAAGAAACAAACAAATAAACAAAATAGCAAAAAAGCACCAAACCCAATTTGAAGATGTTTGGAAAAAATTAAATGTTGGAGTGGGGGAAATAAAAATTAAACATTTGGAATAGCGTGGCTATAATCAGGTACAATACAATTGTTGAAAATTTGTCAGCTATTATGTATCCTTATGATTTTCAGCAACATTTTACTAATAATAGAGGAGCTGGAACAGTTAGCTTGAACTTTTAAGTTAAAGATCAGAGAACACCAAAAAGTATTAAAAGACAGAAGCACGATTTGGCTTCCATTGAAGATAATGATAAAATTGTCATTGGATGTTTTCAGATGAGGTGTTAACCTGCATGTGTACCTGTTAGTCCCACATCTGAGTGCCCATATGAAAGTGTTGGAGCACCTACCCTCAACCACTCATAACGACATGCTGGGAAATGCAGAGTGTGCTGTGTGGGGCAGACCAAACAGGCAGGCCATGAACAGCTGCCTATCTGAACAGCCATGGACATGCCAGCAGACATGCCAGCAGACAGGTCCGCCAGTACCACAGAGCAGTGGTTACAACCTTTCTTTATTTGCGGACCCCTAAGAATGGCCCTTTTCACACAGACACTCTAACACTGTTAAAACGGGTGTTATATTTTATTATACATGTTGCAGGGCTGCAGATGTGCTGTATGGGTGTCCTGCAACGTATAATAAAATGGAACACCCATTTTATCAGTGGGTGATTTCAGACGTTACGGGGCGGCATTAGCCCCATCACAGAATCACCCTATTGATTCCCTATTAATACGGGGTGGAGGGATGGAAGCGTGGTAAATCTGATTTCCCCCCCGTGATTCACGGGGGTGAACATCTGGCGTAACACTGACCAGGCGTTACGGGATCATGCGCCTCCACGGGGAATTCACCGTGGTTGAGCGTGATCTCGTAACGTCTGAAAATACCCAGTGTTAGAGTGTCTGTGTGAAAAGGGCCAATTTTGAATGGAGGTGGAGACCCCTTCAGAAATCTAGTGTGTATATAGTAGGGGCTTGTCACTTTCAGCCGATAGGTGGTGTGTGGGGTGGAGTAGTCTTTGTAACTGACAAGCCAACTTACTGGAAGCACTGGGGAACCCAGACTCAGGAAAGAGTGCTCCTGACTGGGGCTTGTCACTTTCAAAAAGGGCCGGCTGGGCACTCCCCCCCTCCTCACCTTCATGCCTATCAGCTGATAAATGCTGTGGTAGGGAAGCAGCCTTTGAAAGTGACAACAAGTGCTGACCAGGAGTGCTTGGGAGGACTATTTGCTTGAAGTTTGCCGCATCCTTCCTCCCGCCCCCTCATTCCCATTCCCTTCTCATTATCAGCACTCAGTCAAGTGTGCAATTTGCTCACTAATGCCATTATTCTGTGAGTGGTGTGTTGGGGTTCCTGTGTCTGGATGTTGCTGGTGCGTAACCTGCCCAGTATGTGCCTCCATGGTTGGCCAAGACTGGCTGGGGCTGAACCACCTGACTCATGGGCAGAAAGAAGTTAATGGCTGCTGCGCCTTCTTGTTTCCATGGTTACTGTGGCTGTGCATCGTGGCAATGGGTGGGCTAATGGGCAGGGATGGTGGGTGGTTCGGGGCAGGGGAATAGCTGTCCATGTGTTGTTTTTCTGGGGATGCTCCGGGGTGGGGGGAATGTGGTGGTTGCCTCCGCAGCAACAGTAGCCACTCTGGGAGCTGCCTGCTTGCTCCCCACACAGTCCATGCGCATAGATGCTCTGTGGCAGTCATATGGCAGCCCCCTCTCCCCCTCCTCCCCCCCCCCCAAGTTGATTTGCTTGGCTAAAAACACCCATTGAGTTCGGCAGAAGTCAGATGAAGCTGCCAAAGTCTGAAGTTAGAAGTCTATAAACACAGACACTGGCATTAATAGAAGATTTTCCTGCTGAAGAAACTACGGGATCAGATTTCAAGGGACTTGTCTTGCTGAAGTCAATGAGAATTTAACCATTAACTGAAGCATTGTCAGGCCCTTGCATTTTAGTGCTTTTTGGTTCTCAGTCTCTGATTTTTGTTTGTTATTGAAAGTTTCCCCAGCTATTGGAGAAGTGCTACTGAAAGTCGTTAGGCCAAAATGTTACAAGACAGTTTGCTGGTTTAAGAATAGAAGCTAGTAATATTTTGTTTGTTTCACTAAGAGAGTTGGACTGAATCCGAAAGGACAGGTGTCACTGAACTTAATGGAACTATACTTCTATGGAAAAACTTCAGAATCAAGCTACTACATTGAAAGATGGACTTAGAGAATTTTTTTAAAAATATTGAAAAACTGGAAAAGCTTTAGTAGGTGATTAATTATTGGAAGAAGATGATGATGCAGGTAGGCATGCAGGTTACTAACTACACAGTACCTATGAATTATGCCACACAGTGATGTACAGAAAGTATTCCACTGTCTTGCCATAGTGCATGCTATTACTCCTGTTATCATGAAAGCTGACATCTGAAGCTCTTGGCATAACCATTCCTATATATTTTCTAAATGCCAAGATTAATTTCTGTTTAATGAGATAGATGAGATTGAAGAGCCTACTTAACCATTTTAATACTGTTTACAGGCACATACATCATGTCCCACTGGGTGTTTTCAGACGTAATGATAGCATGAATTTCCACACTTCGCCAAGTGTGGAAATCCATGCTCCTGTCACAGCCGAATGCAGCTGCCAGATGTTGGCCTGGGCTGGAGCCCGGGTTTGCATGGGCCATGGCAGCACTTAGCCCAGGCTGTTCCTCGGGACCATTCCCAAGGAACAGTCCAGGCTAAACACCGCCACGGCCTGTGCAGTGCATGCTGGACTGGGGTACATGTCTGTGCATTGCCCCAACCTCTCCCCAGCCCGGGCTGCTGTCACACTTGTTTGGCACCTGGGCCAAAGTGAGGGTCTCACTCCGGGCAGGATTAAAGCATGATGGTACTCATCACCATCATGTCTAAAAACACCCTCTACAAAGTTGTCTGCTCTGTTCTATGTATTAAAGCTTACATAGAGAAAGCAGGAGAGTGGAAGTTCAGAGGTATATGCATACCAATACTTGCATCACAAGCATGCCATTACAGAAGATCAAAAACAAACTAGACAAAGGGTAAACAGATCATAATCTACTGGTAGATCACGAGCTAGTTTCCAGTAGATCACAGTGTGAGAGAAGGACCACCCTCCAAGAAATCATCTCTGGGGAGGACATCAGAACCTGCATTCCAGGGAGCATCTCTGCGGAGGAAACTGCCTAGAAGAGCTTTTTCAATGCAGCAGGGAAGGCTCCCTTTGAAGGGGAATGCTCCTCTCCACTCCTGAGACCACTTGTTGAGGTGCCCTACAACTGGGAGCCAGTGGGAGGGGTCCCGATAGATTGTGGGAATGTGCAATTCATTTTTGTTTTTTTAAATTACTAAAACGAATGGAGCCCCATTCCTGAACTAGACCCTGTGCTGTTTGGTGCAGGCCATCAGTAAGGCAATCTGGGATTTTAACAACATGGGAGCCCTTATTTTGAATGATTGGATGGGATTTTCTAGACTTGAAGGTTACAGTAGATGTATAAAAGCAAAGATACGAATATAAAATGTCAAGCATATTCACTTTGAGTACATGGTTTGTTTGGGAGCAAGAGTGGTTCTAGTGCAGTGGTTCTCAAACTTTTTGCCTTCCTGGTTCTATTTTTAGACAAATATAATCCAGTGACTCCAGACAACAACAAAGACAGTTTGGGAACCTCTGTCCTACTGACTCAAACAAATATTCAAGAATATTCCTATGTGTCAAAAACAATGACCAGTTTTTGATGTGGAAAAAACAGAAATATCTGTAATTGCATTCCATTGAGGGCCATACCCTACCCCTTTCTACACATGGAGCTCTCATCCATGCTAGTGATTATTTTTTCTGTTGCAGAGACTGAGTGTATGATATGGCCTGAAAGATAAATAAGCCGATTAACACATTGCTATCTATACGTTTTAATTTAATTACTTTTCCTTAAAGATATACCAACATTAACAAAATATAATCTTTTTTATATTTGATACATTCACATCTTTGAGTATATTTTTAAAAGTGTAGGATGCAAACCTCCATCCATTAAAATTAATGGAGTTGCTCCCATTACTTTAATAATGGAGGATGCTCCCATAGTTTGTGTGCCTTAGGGTTGTAAAGTGAAATTTATTTTAGTAGGCTAGCAGTGCAATCCTTCATCCATGTGCACTAATGCTATTCCTTAGTCTCATTCACTGAAATGGGACTTGTATCAGCTCTAATGGCTAGCACCTGTACAACTTGGATGGAGACGTGTCTGAATTTTGTCACTCAGATCTGCAGAGTTCCCTTATAGTCACAAATAAATATGTTTTTTCTCTGTGGTTAGAATTAGATCCCCAAACTGCATACATGAGGGACTTTGTGTGCATAATGCATGTGTTTATGTGCATAGTGTTAAAATATTATTAAGTATTTCACTTGTTTTAAATGACAAATGTTTCATATGAAGACATTAGCCTTTAAGTAATTTATGTATTTTGTTAATATTACTGTCTTTGTACATGAAGTATATACTAGAAGATCGAATGACTGTAAATCCAGTATTTTAACGTGTATTTTTTTAGAATGAATTCATAACTCAAATATATGGGATATAAAACTACAAATCTGGAACAATCTGGATAAGGAAAAAAACAGAGAAAGAATAATATGAAAATACAAACCAATTATAAATCAGAACAAACAGGCATCTTTTAACATTCTAAAGTAAGCTGCAAAAGCTATGCTTCCATCTGAGGATTCCTATAAAAATGTATTTTAAGGGAGCTGCACAGATATTTGTTAGTGATTTGATAAAGCCTTTGCAGCGCTCATCTCCTCCAGGTGAGCAGGGCTCTACTCCCAGAAGCCCCCAGCAGCTTTTGCAGCGCGCATCCCCCCCTGGTGAGCAGGGCTCCACCCCACAGCCACAAGCCAAAGGTGCA
>QEPC01007800.1:302318-315587 GCA_003113815.1 Sphenodon punctatus
CAATAAACTTCAATCACCTCCCAAAAAATTACAAGACTCCTGACCAATATAATGAAGATCATCTCTAATAGAGAATGCGACACATTGTGTGAGATGACAGCACCCCCCTCCCAAAAAAAACACCACCCAAAAAAGGAGTTGAAAAACACGGGGCAATACAGAGTAGAACAACAAGGACATACCTATGGTGCTTAATAGAACCATGGTACTGTTTCCCATACTCTATCACTCCTCCCAGTCATTTACATCACCAACAATCTCAAGATTCTACTAATTTCTTATGTCATTCCTCCTATTATTCCACCGAGTTCCTTCCTCCTGTACTCCATCCTTATATCCTCCTCCCTCTCATTCCACCATCTCTCCCTGCTGCCTTTGTTATTCCACATCCTCTCCCCCCCCACTCCCAAAGATGCATCTTCATTGTATTATTTCAGAAACACTTAATGAGATATAATTTTATTCCAAATTAGGATTAATGTTTCCTCCATTCCTTCCATTGGCCTTTACATGCATTTAATGGGTTTTTTGGCTGAGGCCATTAATAAATAAATCAATTAATCAATCAATCAATCATTTAATGTCAACGTGTACCCAAATTCTTATTAAACATTTACATAACATTCTGCTCAGCTTTAGTGTTGCCCCCGACCTGCAAAGGAAGAGGATTGGAGCTGAAAGACCAAGGCAAAGTGTGGGTGCATTTCTAGGTTTGTTAAAGTTTGCTTGGTATGAATCTGCCTTAACTAAGTTTGTAAAACCGTAGGTTTTTTGTTTATCTAATAGTACTAAGCTTGAAACCCCATATATGTCTGCGTTACCTCCACACTCCACCTGTTTGCCTAAGTTTGTAAAACCATAGGTTTTTTGTTTCTCTAATTTATATATAATTGCTTCTCAACATGTCCCAATTTGCTTGCAATGTAATGGCACTGGATATTTGTAGGTAATTCCACTTGTAATGTAACCATTGTCAAAAATGGAGCAGTACAGAACAGTGTCTTCCTTCCTGATTACACCCCTACACATTATAACATAACAGGATATTACTATCAGGTTTTCATGTATACCCATATCTGTTCTTGTGAGGTCACAGCCCTGGTAGGGCACTACTTTGTTTGTGGTAACAAAGCTTACAAACACCTCCCTGCACATTTTAGTGGCTCATGTTTCATCACAGCCCTAGCTCCGGCCATGAGATTCATGTCCACCCTTCCTGAGGGCAAACTCCGAAATCGAAGGGAAATCACTGAAGCCCAAAGGTTTTGGGGTATCACTCTTCCCGGACTTGGAGTTGCATACTCTGTTAGAGAATTAAAGTGGGTTGCTGGGGTACTGGAGAAAGTAGCCAATGCAACAACCCAAGGCTTTGAGACCATAGCCACCGAAATGAGTAGCATTAGGCAAATGGTTTTGCAGAACCGAATAGCTTTGGATTTCACTTTGGCCAGCAAAGGAGGGGTATGTGCCCTTATAGGAAAATAGTGTTGTGTATACATACCAGATAATTCTAATTCCATTTTAGAACAAGCCACACATGTTAGAGAAGCAGTTGCTAAACTCCATGAAACAAACCAATGGAGTCTTTGGTCTTGGTTAGGAGAATGGGCATCAAAGATCTTTTATACTGTCTTAATTGTATTTGGAACTATTATTGGCTTATTTATTTGCATACAGTTATTCATGTTGCTTATAAAATGCTGCTTGCACCACACTGCTAAACAAATAACACATGGCTTAAACCTGGAGCAAAGGAAAGAAATATTTAACATGTATGAAGAAATACAGAGTGTTAGAGACATGGAACAAGCAGAGATTCATGGGTTAATGGCTAAAAGAGTTTGAACAAAGGTTGTGCCAAATGACACAAAAGGAGGGAATTGTGGAAGCTCATAAGCTGAGGCCTGAAAACTTGGAACAGAAATGACAGAGATGAGCTGAGTTCTTACAATGCTTCATGTACTCATTACAGCTAATTGCAATAGATAAAGATTGCCCTTTACACATAGTTGCAAGCTTGTTTTTCACTTTCTGTTTGTTTTTCCTAGCCTTGAAGATGTTCCTCTCTAATATAAACTAGGGTTGGGCCTACCGGTAGATCCGGTATCCGATAATGCCGGTACTAGGCATACCGGCATTATCGGGTATCCGGTCCAGTTACCGGATTCCTGGTACCGGATTTTTTTTTACATTGCGGCCATTTAAATGAATGGCCACAATGTAAAAAACCCCCACCAAAAACCTCCCCAAGTCCAGGCTGTGCGGGTGGAAGAGGGGACACCCCCCACCCACCCTGCCCAGCCTGGATTTTTTTAAAAAAATTCCCCTCCGCAAGTTCAACCCAGAGCCCCCCCCCAGCACCCGCGGCCGCCGCATCCCAGCAGCAGCCGGTAAGTATTAGACCTGATCCCTGGGGGGGGTTTAAAACCCCCCCCAGGGATCACCCTACTGTACAAGTTCCCCCAGGATCCTACCTTCAGTTCAACTCTGGGTGGCGGCGGTGGTCCGGAGGCCTCAGCGCCGGCTGTGGCTGCGGCTGCCTGCTTCAGAGACACTGTAGGCCTTCCGGGGAAACCCGGAAGTTCCCCGGAAGGCCTACAGCGTCTCTGAAGCAGGCAGCCACAGCTGGCACTGAGGCCTTCGGACCGCCGTCGCCATCGCCACCCGGAGCTGAACTGAAGGTAGGATCCTGGGGGAATTTGTACAGTAGGGTGATCCCTGGGGGGGGGTTTAAACCCTCCCCCCAGGGATCAGGTCTAATACTTACCGGCTGCTGCTGGGACGCCGCAGCCGCGGGTGCTGGGGGGGGGCTCTGGGTTGAACTTGCGGAGGGGAATTTTTTTTTTTTAATCCAGGCTGGGCAGGATTAAGGGGAAGGGGAGGGGGGAGGAATTTTTTTAATTCCATTGATTTCAATGGGGACACAGTGCCCCATTGAAATCAATGGAATAAATCCGGTACCGGTATGCCGGATTTAATCCGGGAATCCGGGTTTTTTTGGAAACCGGAATCCGGTAAATCCGGTATCCGGTAATTGGCCTGGGGTCCCACCTCTAATATAAACTGTCTGTGTAGCAGTTCTGTGTCTAACACAGATCCAAACTGGTTTTCTAACTGATAAGAAATGCCTCTTTGCCTGTAACCTGAAAAGTCTATAAAAGTGTTGTTGACTCTGGCTAGGGAGGGACTCTAGATCTATAGGGGAAGGAGTCCTGTGGAGTTAGGACCCTCCTAACAGCTGTTAGATAAAGAATTAAAGTTTCTCTGATAGATTCCTTCCATACACAGAGTGTGTCTTGATTTCTTCGACATAGCAAAAGCAAATATACTGATTGCCCTTGAGGTAGTGTAGCCCCAGTGCAAAAGGAGAAGAATAATTCAGTACCATTCTTATAAGATTTAGGTTTTGTTGTGACATAATCAAGGATAAATGAGATCTTTGCAGTCACTGAAGACTGAAGAATTATGAAGAAAACTGATAATATGTCCAAAGCAATCATGGGTTAACCTAGCAATTTGAGTATGATGGGTTCAATTGTTTATCGAGGTTAAGAGGATCCATACATATGTTCCAACTCAAGCTAAGATGAGTTTTAAATTAATGTTGCAATTCTAAATTTATTTATTTGTTTTATTTATTTATTTTTAAACTTTTACTACCCAACACCTCCTGCCACAGGTAGCTTGGGTTGGCTTACAATTTATAAAACATTAAAACAACAATTAGAAACAACTAAAAGGTGGAAGAAAAATACACACCCACCCCAGGTAGGTAGGGCCTAGGCCATTTAGGGCTTTATAGGCTAAAACCAACACCCTTGAATTGGGCCTGGAAAACCACTGACAGCCAGTGCAGAGAGCAGAGCACTGGTCCTCCCAAAAGATGGGCCACTGCATTCTGCACCAGCTGCAATTTCCGAGCTGTCACCATGGGTAGCCCCACAGAGATTGCGTTACAATAGTCCAATCTAGAGTTGATGAAAGCATGGATGACAGTGGCCAGATCAGAGTCTGAAACAAACAGCCAAAGTTGTCACACCAGATGCAATTGGCAAAAGGTACTCCTCACCACAGCCTTCACCTGAGCATTCAGGCAGAGCTGCGCATCGAGGAGCACCCCCAGACTCCGTACCTGGGAAACCAATGGAGGGCAGACCCCGCCAATAATGGGGGCCACCATCTCCATCGCCTTACCCACCAACATCACCTCCATCTTGTCAGGATTCAGCCTCATTTGGTTAGCCCTCATCCAATCCCCCCACTGCTGTCAAACACAGACTAAGACTGCAGGGCCTGGGTCTGTTGAAAAAGAGAGATACAGCTGGGTGTCATCAGCATACTGATGACACCCAGCTGTATACTGTATACTGTATACATCAGCATACTGATGACACCGCACGCTGAACCTCCTGATCACATCACCGTGTGGCTGCATGTACACGTTGAACAGGAGAGGGGACAGACCCGAACCCTGCAGGACTCCACACGAGAGGTCTCGTACGATGAAAAAAACTCCCCAAGAACCACTCGCTGCATTCTACCGGTCAGGAAAGAGCGGAACCATTCAAGAACAGTCCTGCCCACCCCTGCACAGTCCCGCAGGCGCATCCCCAACATCTCGTGATCAACAGTATCAAATGCAGTCGAAAGATCTCATAGAACCAACAGGGTTGAATGACTCTGGTCCATTTCCCGGCGTAGATCATCCACCAAAGCCACAAGTGCAGTCTTGGTGCCATATCCCGGATGAAATCCCAACTGAAAGGGGTCCAAATAACTGATGCGGTCAAGATGTCCCTGCAACTGCTGAACCACTGCCCGTTCAATAACCTTCCCTAAAAAGGGAAGGTTACCGACAGGCCAATAGCTGTCGAGGGAGTCAACATCAAGCAATGGTTTCTTGAGCAGAGGCTGGATCATTTATGAGTAGAATCATTGTGTACTATGTCATTTACTTTTTAAAATGTCGGTTTTAAGATGTTGGAGTGATGGCGAAAGCTGACCTGTACAAATAAATTTAATTTAATCGAATCATTGGTTAACATCACAAAACCTGATGATGATTAAATCATTAAAGTGAATAGGTGGAAGCAGCATTTAGACAAGCCTTTTCTTTTTACAAATAAAAGTGTAGAAAGAGCACCACCACCATGTACATCAGTGTGGCTAGGTTTATCACAAAGTAGTAACAATGTAAAAAGCATGATCAGTGCAGGGAAAAATTAAAAATGTATGTAACTTTAAACACCTCATGCCCTCTGAAGGTAATGGGGAATACATAGGGGATGGAAGCTATGAATGTGCTCAAGTGCTTTGTCACTGTGATGTTTGGTGGGTTCCTAAGGAGGAATCTTAAGACACAGCTGCAGGGAGGTAGGTGTTTATTAGAGTTTTTGCTAAGACTCTGTCTTTTGACACAAGGGCCAAATGCAGCCTGAAGCCAATTTTCATGTGGCCCTTTTCCAGTTCCTGGATCTGGCCCCTGGGTCCAGTTACTATGCCAAAGCACTGAAAAACTGAGCTCATGGTAAGTGCGCAGAGATGAGGGCATACAGACAAGGATAAGAGACATATCCATGGCACAGATCCATGATCTGGACCTCTTTTTTTTGACTGAACCTCTTATGCACCCCCACCCTCAACTTCTATGTGGCCCTTGAAGCATGTACTAATTTAAGTGGCCCCGGGAGAGGAGGGAAAAGGTTCCTCCCCCCTGATCTAGGTCTTTTTTGGTGTTTGTTGGAGACTGCCCTTCTACAGTAAATGTAACAACTTATATACCTTTGCAAGGCTAGACTGAGCTGACAAGTAAGTTTTTAAAGGGTATCCTTTTCACAGCTGCATTAGGACTTCAATTCTCAGCAGTAAAGGGAAAGAGAGACAACTACAAAATAATGGAATAATGAGAAAGTTAGCACTGGAGATCACAATAGAACAACAATAATGGAGCAGAATGAAAACAAAATAAAATGTATTCCCAGTTCTGCTAATTTGGTTTCCCTTCAGATAAAAAGGATAAACAATATAGTTGACAGAAGTATCAGTGGAGCCATTTCTAAAAAGTTATTACGCTCTCGCGGTCTTATACTATGCAACTGCATTTCCCATTAGATTTGTCAAAGTCATGGCATTGGACAGAACTCAAAACATGGAGCTTAATTCTTGCCTCAGTTAGTGCAATCTATCTAGAAGTAGTAAGTTAAGACAATTGGAACTCCTCTGCATTTACACCATTCCAAGTACAATCAGAAACTCATTTTCAACTGCTTTTATGTTAGTTTTCTAGCACTGTTGCAGGATGTGGCCTCAGGGTTAACTTGGATTTACAGCATTTTATGACCTTGACCTTTCCTAAGAAATAATTCATTACAGCATGTCTTGTTTTCCAATAACATTAAAGGCAGCTATATTTGATTAATTGGGGTCACATTGCATCAGAACCTTTTGCGTGGGATAGCTTTGCCTAATTTAGAGTAAAACCAGATGCAACGATGGCCCGCTTTGATTTTAGATTGGACATCTGGCACATCTGTTTATACACAGCCAGATGTTAGCCCAGGAGTGCCTTCGGGTGGGTAGGTGACTAGTCTGGACTGTGCTAAGGGCCACCCACACGGGTCAACATGGGCTAGAACAAGTGTTCAGCCCCGCCATAAATACCTTTGCCTCGGGGCAGGACCACCATGGCGGAGCACCATGGCTGGTTGCTATGGCTGTCCGTCATGGCAGGGGACAGGGCACTGGGAGCAGGATGGGGCAAGGCCACCCACCTGCATGTTTCTTTAGGACAGCTCTCTGGCTGTGGATGCATTTGTCTGGAACCCCTCCCCGACCCAGGCCCTGTTGACTGCATTTTCCTGGGCCGGGGCAGGCCGGACAGCTGCTGTACCATCTGCACTTCTGTTTTTACCCATAAGTTTTAATCAAGCACATTCAACTAATATTGTTGATTTAATTAATCCTGATAGAACTGTGTACAAAAAAATCTGTTCTGTAAATTACTATGATAACTTTTTTATACTCTGATCAGTTTAAACAAAGAGACATTCTGTTCACATGTTTTGCTGTCTCTTGTGTATAGCACATTTAAACCATGTCATAGAAGGTTCCAGGAGGTGGTGAAGGGTGGCTGTGATTGTTGATTTGGGATTAATTTAGGTAAAAGAATATGTTGCTTGTGCAGGAAAGTGGCAAAACAGATGGAGAAGAGAAAAAAATCATAATTAGATTCTTCTCAGAGGTACTGAGCAACACAAGAAAAGGGTCATAGCCAGGGTCATAGCCCAGGCTTGTTGCCACCAACATGGCCCAGGGCAATCCCAGACCAATATCTTGTGGTGCCTCAACAGACATGCCAGTGGCCCACAGGTGAAAGCAGACCACATGTGACAGAGCTAGGGCCACCCATTAGGGAACCTGAAATCCAGGGGGAACCCTCCAAATTCTGGATTACCCTGAAAGGGCTCAATTTGCATAACAGAAAGTCAAAGTCCTGGAGGCTGATGGGGATTGTAGGGAAGAGAAGAGAGAGAACTACGGTTTAAAAAATCATAAGGGAAAGTATCAGAGCAGAGGAATAGCTAGGGGGGCAGTAGATCAAATTATGTAAAGAGCGACAGTGGAATAGAATCTTAGGAAATGTCTTTCAAAGGAGGATAAGGAATGGAAGCACATGCCCACCAACATTCGATGAAGAGAAATAGGTACACATTTCGAAATTAATCTCATGAATCAGCTTGAAGGTGATCCCACATGAAACAGTTAGGGTTGACCAGGCCATTGAAAGGATGCAGGCCAGATGTGCATCATGGAGCACGCTGTGGCTGCTCTGGGGCAGCCCAGTATGGTGTACTCCGCAAGATCCTAGAGCATGCCATGTGGAGCAGGCTGGTCAAACCTGGGACAATGCCCAAACCTGGTGCTGCTGCTTGTCTGTTGGGGGGACCCACACTGCAGCTCCACACCCGTCCATCTGTTCCCCATTCAGCATAATGGAATCATGGGCACCAGCCCAGAGCATTGGGTGAGTGCCCACAACTCTATGGTGCAGGGGTGGGGGCCTTGCATGGGCAGCCTGTGACTTGGGGGACACCACCAGTCTGTCTGATGTGAATCTATTAATTATTAGCAAGCATTTATATGGTGCCAGCAGCGTACATGGCGCTTTACAAAGTAATGGAATAGACATGGTTCCTGTCCTAGGGCTTTTAATCTAAGAGACGGGGAGATCTAGGTGGAGCTGGTAACTGGTGGCCACGAGGGTGGGGCCCTGGAGCAGCTCCAGGCTCTGGCAGGCTCTCTGTCCCTATGTAAACACCCCGTCAGCGAGGAAAACCCAGACTTCAATTCATGAGATATGAGGAGGTTGTGGATGAAGCCATTCCAGTATCAAATGGAGGGAGCAAAGGCCTCCAGGGAGAGGATAAAAGAGGAGCCTCTTGAGAACATTTGGCTTGGTCCTGAGTAGATTCAACTCAGCCCATTGAGAGCTCAGAGAGCTGGGAACAGTCTTTCTCCTTTATATAGAAAGATAGGAAACACTGTTGCCACTACTTACCTTGGGCACAGCTGCCTCATTGCTACTCTGACCAGATGCACAGCCCTTCAGCCATTCGCTACCTCTTTCATTTGAATTTATCATTTCCTATCATGACTGGATGTCTCAGATCATGCTTCATAATGCAACACTATCTCAAGTCAAACACAAGTCTATTCAGTTGATGTAGTTCTGTGCCTTTCGGGGGGGGGGGGGCATTTTAGAAAACTGGACAATGTTCAGGCATTATTGTGAGAATAGTAACCAAATAACATTTGTAGCTTTGCAAAGTTATGCAAATTAACATATTCTTTATGGGAACTCTAATAATAGTCTCAAGAGAACACAGCATCTCATAGGATTTCATATGTAATTTTCCAGATGTTTCCAGGACAAGAGAGCCAATTGGCCTTTATCAAATATTTAGTCTCTTGGTAATTCACATACTTGAAAGACATCCTGTAAATAGAGATGCCATTTATGATGGGCTTTTTCACCTGACACTCCCATAGGCCAAAATGGAAATGTCAGGTAAAGAAATGACTGAAGATGGCAACCCTAGCTGTAAATATCAAGGCCCTAAGGCCACTTTTATACAAGGCGCTGAAAAGTGCCTCCTGAGTCCCGCATTTAGAGAAAAGCCACGGCGGGAAGTGTTTACATGCTCCCCGTGCTGCCGGAAGTGACATACTCCCTGTTGTCGGCAGAAGCGCTGCTTCTAAACGCGGGACTCAGGAGGCACTTTTCAGCGCCTTGTATAAAAGCGGCCTAAGTCTGAAATCCTTAATAAGACCTGATTTAGCCACCCTTAATAACACTTGTTCTACAAGCAATCGCACAGACTTTTTAATTCCTGGCAGAACAATGTACTATAAAAGTAAGTTAGGATAGCAGAATTAAGCTCAAGGTTTTTACATATGCTGTGTGTAGGCAAAGCTCCTATTAATATGAATAGGAACAATATGAGCTTCAAAGTGATTACTCCAGAGTGAGTGATTTGGATCAGGGCCCTTGTCACTAATAGAGGCTGTTTGGAAAACAGGGGAAATTTTGCATCTACTGAAGGTTCAATAACGTTGGCCAAAGTCTCCCCCCACCCCCACACCACCCCTTTGCCAGCTTCAATTGTATTAAGTGCACAATGCAATATTTTTAGAGTGTAAGTTATTGGTAATGAAAGTGCTTCAGTTTCTAAATCAAAAGACTTAATTTATAGGTAGAGGCTTGGATCTGAAATATGCTTACACTGGGATCCAGGCCATTGGTGTCAATGGCATTGTAGGAATTCTGTCCCAGACCCCTTTAATTTTAGAGGTGCCTGAACATGAATCTGGGAGTCTAGTTTTAACCACCCTGTGATAAGGCATGGAATAAGTTGTCCATGACATCTGAGTTTCTCCTTTCTTCAATTTCCTGATAACCGCGAAAGGAGATCAAATTAAAGTCAGTGTTTATTTATCTTTAAACAGTTCTTTTGATAGGATCATCTTAAGGCTCCTCTAAACCCCTAAATATCCAGATTTCCTAGTTTGAAGGCCATACATGTAAGACCTGTTTATTTGGACAGGCTTTTGGTAAGCAGGGATAATAGGGATGGGCAAACGCGGTTCGGAAGTTCGGAAGTTCGGCCCGAACTCACCCTGTTTGGATGACCAAACCCGAACCCGAACTGACCAAACCGAACTCGATTCCGAATGTCGAAATGACCGAACAGTTCGGTCAGTTCGGATCACATTCGCGTGAGTTCGGGTGGCAAAAAAAGTGTCACTGGAAGGTCAAACATGACAGGGAGGGGTAGTCAGCTGAGGAGCAGACTTCCAGGCACCAGGGGTGGAGACGCTTAGATTAGCAGCCAGCCTGCCCAATCACCATCCCTTTTCGCCTCAGACCACTGGCTTCACAGTCTGCGATTGGCCACGGGTTAGGCTGCACGGAGCCAATGGGGCTTGCGGTGAGGCGGGGGCAGCAAGAAACAAAACTGATTGCCTCCCCCCTTCCCAACACCTTCTGAGCTAGTCACTGTTTCAGAAGGCTCCCTCTCTCCCAGCAGTTTTTTTCCTTCCTATTCCTAATCCATTGCCATCCTCCTCCTATTTCACCCATCCAACCCATCTACCTCCATATTCTCATTCATTTATTTAGCTTAACTTTGATAGATTTAGTGGTTATTTTTTGTTTTTACCGCTCCCTGTGTTCAATCTTCCTTCCTCCCTCCCTCCCCCCTCCATTGAATCCTTTCCCTCTCCCATATATTCCATCCCAGATTCCCTTCCCTTCCCCTGTTTTTTCATTTAGAGTAGGATTATTAGATTGATTTAGGTTTCATTTCAGTTTTGTACCCCTCCTTGTGTTGTTTGTGATTCCCCTCCTATCCTATAGATAGATAGATAGATAGATAGATAGAATGTAGGAGTTAGCTTAGTGATAGAGATAGCGTTAGTGATTTAGTTTTAGTGTTTGTAGGAGTAGGCCTGTGTTTATTAGATAATCCATTTAGTTCATAGCATTTAGAATAGTTAATAGCAGTTAGATTTAGTGTAGATAGATAGATACAATATTAGATAAAAAATTAAATTTAAAAAAACCCCATATAAAAACATTATTTTGGAGGGAGAAATGGAGAAGGGAAGGAGAGGCCGGTCTGCTACCCGTAGGGGAGGCAATGGGACATGTGCCAGAGGGGGGAGGGGCTGTGCCAGGGGAGTGGCAGCAGGCAGCAGCAGTAGCCAGAGGCAGAGCACATCTTCCTCCCTCCCCCCCCCAAACTCAGCAGGCCTGCTTTAGGGCAACAGGCTTCAGCAGCTCAGCGTTGCCTCTTGGCAGTGCCCTCCTCCACTGCCACGCAGGGCACTGGAAGGCCTGCAGGACTTGAGGCTGCGTCTGTCTCTGCTGCTGGTGGTGCTGGAGCAGGTGCTGGTGCTGCTTCCAATGTTCCTCCAGGGCCACCAATGTCCCCCACTGTCGAGGTGATCCCCAGCAGTCCAGAGCTGGAGGATCCCACCCCAGCTGCTAGAGGCAAGGCCTGATCCCCGGAAATGTCAGTAGGGAGAGGAGTAGCAGCAGCAGCACTAGCAGCTACAGAGGGGGGCACAGGGAGAGTTCCAGCAGCATGGCGGGCACGGGCAGTCTAGCCTCCGGGTCCCAGTACTCCCCTTCATGGGACATCACCGTGATCGCGGACAGTGAGGAATAGGCAGACACTAGTGCCGCAGAGGAGATGTCTGTAGCTGAGGCGATGTCTGACCCTCCTCCCAGAGCTGCATCTCCAGTGCCACAAAGTTCTCCCCCTCCCAGCAGTGCTGGCAGCAGTGCATCCGCCGGGGCAGGCAAGAAGGCAGGAGGAGGAAAATAATCCTCAGTCTGGGATCATTTTAAGTAGGTGCGTGCAGATGATCCCAGAGAGGTGCAGTGCACTCTGTCCAATAAGGTGGTGAAGCGTGGGCAGGTGCTCGCCAACCTTGGCACAACTGCAATGGTGAGGCACCTCAAGGCATGCCACAGTGCTCTGTTGCTCAGCAGGAAGGCAGGGGAAGTGGATGCCAGTGGGTTCCTGACTGCAGCGACCAGTCACCCGGCTCCTTCAGCGGGCCAGCATCCTGCACCAACTGCTGCTGCCTCTAGCAGCAGGAGCTTCCCCAGCAGCGCCGTCAGTCCACCATGGAGGAGATGGGGTGGGGGGATCTGACAAGGCCATTGTCAGGGTGCAGTGGCACTGGCTTCCAAGGGAAAGCCAAGCGCCTGTTGGCAGAAATTATTGCCCTGGATGGGCAGCCCTTGTCAATTGTGGAGGACAAGGGCTTCTAGCGGCTGATTGGGTTCCTGGCCCTCAACTTTAAGATGCCTTCCCGCTCCACCCTGAGTTGGACCATGGTGCCACAGCTCTACAGGGCTTTGAAGGAGCGGGTGAGGGAGCTGCTGGCAGGAGCTGGGGGGGCCATGGTCCACTTCACCACCAACTTGTGGTCTGCCAGAAACACCCAGCATGCCTACCTGGCAGTGACTGCACACTGGTGACAGGACCCAGAGGCAGCACTTAGCAGTGGCAGGAGGGGACCTGAAGCGGGGTATAGGTGGGCCCTGCTTCAGGCACAAGTCATGGACAGCTCCCACATGTCAAGGAACCTCGAGGCAGCCCTGACCACCATGGTGAGGGAGTGGGTCATGCCAGACGCGGCCTTCACCAAGGGGTGTGCGGTCATGGACAAAGCGGCCAATATACTAAATGCAGTCCATGACAGGGGCTTCACAAGTATCCCTTGCGCCACACACACCCTCCATCTTGTGGTGAAGGACGCTCTGGGCTTGGGGGAGAAGGGGATTGGGCCAGGCACCGTTAGTTCCCTGGTCGAGTGGGGGAGGAAGCTGGCGGGCTTCTTCAACTGTGGCATGAAGGGCAGCA
Source organism: Sphenodon punctatus (assembly GCA_003113815.1). Lineage (NCBI taxonomy): Eukaryota > Metazoa > Chordata > Lepidosauria > Sphenodontia > Sphenodontidae > Sphenodon > Sphenodon punctatus. The sequence continues at coordinate 315,254 of QEPC01007800.1, forward strand.
AGCTCCTCCAGGAGAAGCAGGCCGAGCAAGGGTCCCCAGTGCACTTGCTGGTCCAGGATGTCTCCACCAGCTGGAATTTCACCTTCCTGATGCTCGAGCGCCTTCTAGAACAGAAAGCCGCCCTGCATCAGATGGAACTGGAGACAGACATTGAGGCACCTCCAGGGTACCACAGGGAGGAATTGGAGATTATCGCTCACACAGTCTTCATCCTGAGACCATTCCTGGCCATCACAGAGACCTTGAGCAGCTCCACTGCCACCCTCAGCCAGGTGACCTCGCTGGTCCAAAGTCTCCACAGCAACCTGGGTGAGATTCTGGGGGTGGGGGGGGG
>QEPC01007800.1:329191-349934 GCA_003113815.1 Sphenodon punctatus
ACCCGCCTCTGCCACTGGCTCACACCAGGGGTTCCCCTCCACACCACCCCCTAACCTCCCTCTCCTGCCACCAGAGGGAGGTCAGCAACCCCTGACACCACACCCCAACCCCCAAAATTCCACTCCTCCAATATTAAAATTCCCCACACCAGAAAGCACAGGACCTCACCCCACTCCTCCATTGGTTAATCAATATCTTCACCCCCCCACTCCTTCCCACGTAGGGGAAGGAGGCGGGGCAATGTCGCAACCTCTGTCACCACACAGGGGTGCTCTGCAGAGAACGTATAATGTCCCTGGTAGCCACCTCCGCAGCCTCCGTCCGCTAACGGCCCACCAATGACACTTCGGTCTTTGGCGGCATCCTTCGGCCGCCACCCAGAAGGCCCTGCCCTCAGGGGCAGCTCCCTTTTGTAGAGATGATTACTTGCAAGGGGGAGGGACAGCAGAGTGGATACAGCAGAGTGGATGCAGGTGGGGAGGATTCCCAGGGCCTTAGTCAGGGAGCCCACACCCCACCCTCCTTCCCAGTCCCAGTTGTGAACCACATAGTTATCTTTAATATCATATAATTTGGTTTACAAATCCTATTAGGCCGTTTCTGGTGCATGTAGCACTTTGCTTCTTTAAAGTTAGCTCAAAATGGCAAATAAATCTTAGTCGCTTGTTCCCAATTAAATGAATGTGGAACTAAATTAAAAAGAGAGGACACAGGATGTTCACGGTGACTGAAATGCCTTTAACTCTCTCTTGATAATAACTTTTCACTCTGTTCATGGGTTGAAATTAACTCCTGAGCAGAAGGAAGGTCAACACAAGGACTATCTGCATTTACTCCCACTTAAGCTCTCAAAAACAAGCCTATACATATGCTGGTCCCCCCTCAAAACTGTATACACAAGAAGGCTGGGGCAGCAAGCACATTAGTTAAAAATTTATTTTATTTTATTAAAACATTTGATATCCTGCCCCTCCTGTCAAAGGCAGCTTGGGGCGGTTTACAATATATAAAATAAAAATATATAAATACACATAAAATATACAAATAACAACATAAAACATCTAAAAAAGGGGGAAGAGGGGGAAAAAGGGGGAAACATCCCCCATGGAAAAAGAGGAGGGAGGAAAAAAAATATCCCACCCTTACCACCTCCCATAAAAATAAAAAGCCACCCTCACCCATCTCCCTCACCAAAGGCCTGGCGGAACAGCCAAGTCTTGCATTAACATCGAAAAAAGGAGCGGTCTGGGGAAAAGAAATGGGAACAGTCATGCTGTGGCAAGCTCCTAAGATGTATATATATAATTTATTATTTGTTTGGCCATAGGCCATAACAAAAGTGAACAGATATAATAATGATACAGTAGCTTACTTGTTAACATGCAGCTTAAAAAGAGGCAATATAAAAGCATGTAAAGTAATAATGCAGAAGTATCCACAAATATACTAAAAGGAAAAAAATGTATACAAAAATAGGGTTTAAAGTTACATTGAATTGCCTTACCCTTCCCGGGGTTTATGGCGGCGGCATTTGGCCCCTGTATTAGGTTATAAATATCTTTTTGCATTGTGCTGCCTTACCCTTCCCAGGGTTTGTGGTGGCAGCACTTGTCCCCTGTGTTAGCTTGGCGTTGGCCACAATACTGCATCCACCCAATTACAGCCCAGGTAGGAGAGGGGAGCCCATATTTGTCATTTAGGTCAGTTTAAGTAAAAAGCAAAGCAAATCACATATCAAATACAACAAACCTGCAGAAATAGCCTAACTTGGTAGGTATTCAAAAATGAACACGTTTTTCGCTTGATTATCCTCCTGTCTTAATCTGGCTTAATAATATTTATTTATTACTTGGTCATAGCCGTTGCAAGCCAACAGTTGTTAACGTATCCAGCAACATAGCATCTAAAAGGGCATAGCATAACACTACTAAAACCACACGTAAGTTTCATTTAATGCCAACAGTTCTACCAGGTTAGGTAAGTATCCCCCATGGATAAATCAGCACCACAATATTTGGTCTGCAAAGATTTATTGACTTAGCACAACCCTAAAGAGGATCTAAACCTGGCTCAATCCATCACGGACCAGAGTATCCCCTGGCCCATACGCGAGGGAAGAAAAAGGAAAAAACTCCCAACTTCTTGGGGCTACTCTAGCCCTGCAATCAACACCCCACTCTGGGCCAATCTCTCCATAAATCTCTGTCTTAGCACTATCGCCTGAAAAGCAAATTCAGCGACATGCCTAGTTACATCATAGTCTAACGGGCTCAGAAATATCTGCAGTATTTTGAATTCAGAATCCTTCTGGAGCCCCGCTAGGTATTTAGATCTTAACCCTTCAAAAAAAGGGTAAATTAATAAAATGCGGGACACCGTGTCTGGGGTCCCGTTATCACATAACACACAATGTCTCAATTCGTGAGGGATTCTCTTAAATCTTCCTTCGAAGTAAGAGGAGGGAAAACAAATACATCGCAGCCTGGTAAATGCCACTCTCCTTGAGGCATCCAGCCAATTGAATAGATAAGAGGGACCAGGCTGCAGAGGGTTAGATTAAATGTAGTCAGGATCCACTCTCTGGCACTCTACTAAGGCTCTTTCAGTTTGAAGGGTCTGATCTCTCAATCTCTTTAGGGTCAGAGTTTTAAACAGGTCCACACCTACCTTATAGAGGACCTCTCTAGAAAAGCCCAATCTACCAATTTCAAGTCTGGCCGCCGCTACCCATGGGGCGAGTAGACCTGCCTTGCAGGCCATACATAACAGAGAGGTTTCTTTCTCCGACAGTGTCTCCACTTTTGCCCAGTAGTTATTTATTTTATTTATTTATTTAATAAATTTGTACCCTGCCCCTCCTGCAACGCAGTCTGGGGCGGCTTCCAACAAGTAAAATACAATAAAAACAATTTAAAACATTCCATAACAATAATATTAAATATTAAAACAAGGCTAAATATCATCAATAATATATAATAAATAACAAATTAGGTGGGGGAGCTAAAAAAAACCTCACCCTCCCCTCCCCAAAGGCCTGAGCGAACAGCCAGGTTTTGCAACTTCACTGGAATATCAACAGGCTTGGGGCCAGGAGAGCTTCCTCTGGAAGGGAGTTCCGAAGGCGCGGCCCAGTCACTGAGAATGCCCTTTCCATTGTGGCGTCCCGCTTAACACGGGGGACCTCCAAGAAGGCACCCCCGGCAGACCAAAGGAGCCGCTCTGGGGTGCAGGGGGCGAGGCGGTCCCTGAGGTATGAGGGGCCCAGACCGTTTGGGCTTTATAGATCAACACCAACTCCTTGAACCTGGCTTGGCACGTTATCAGCAACCAGTGCAGAGCTCGGAGCACAGGTGTAATATGCTCCCGACAGCCCGTCCCCGTAAGGAGACGAGCCGCCACATTCTGCACTAACTGCAGCCTCCGGACCAGGAACAAGGGAAGCCCCACGTAGAGCACGTTACAGTGGTCTAGCCTCGAGGTGACGAAGGCATGGATGAGGGAGGCCAGGTCCAGGCCGGAGACGTACAGATGCAGTCTACGTACCAGATACAGCTGGCGGAAGTCAGCCTTAGTGACTGCCTCCACCTGCCGCTCCAGGCGGAGGTCTGCATCCAGTATCACCCCCAGACTCCGAACCTGCTGAGCTATAGGAGGGCGAACCCCCCCAGTTAGAGAGCATCTGAAGTATCACCATACGAACAAGCGGGACACCAGTTTCTGCTCACAACAATACCTGAGGAGAGCCCTGAGGGAGGCCAAGTAAGGAGGCCAAAAAGCCATTTTGGATATTTTCCATCCCCCCTTCTAAGATGTATGGAAACAAAGTATCTATGCGGTAAAGACCCAGGGCTTGAACTGGCACTCTTGGGACCCAGGGGCAGGTGACTGGCTCCTCACTCAGTGCCAATACCGCATATTTGTTTTCTACTAGAGCTTTCCTGTGCTGGTCAGGCCACGTAGGCCCTCCTCTAGGTCAAGTCCCCAGCTTCCTGATTGGCTCCCTGCCTGTATATAAAGTTGACCTGAAGCCACAGAAACTTCCCCCCGAGACTTGCTATGTGTTTTGCTGCCTGCTGTGTCTCTTCTGTTCCAGCCTACGTGCTTTGGTTCATGTGTTGGTCCCTAGTCTGTCCCTGATATCTGGCCTCAACCCTGCACTGACTCTCCAGCCCCAATCCTGTACAGCTCTGGCCCTGATTCCTAGCATGTTCCTGAAATAAGCCCATGGAGAGTAATAAGAGATGTATTGCCTTTGTTATTTAGACACTTGTTTTGCTCTCTGATTACCCATAAACAGCTTTACAGTTAATATAGACAATCCATCAAGCTGAGACAAGACATCAAATTCTGCTTTCAGATCTGTGGGTTCCACTTCAGTGAAAGTCAGACCAAGTATTGGCTCCTTGGATGCAACGTTTCAGCTTGCTGGTAATTAAGATGAAATGTAGGGTAAGAGTCTGTGTCACTTCTTCACTCACAACGTGAGGAAGCTGCAGGTGAGGGAGGGTCTCTGACAGATTTGACTCTGTCCGGTTTTGTCATGACCCTGGGTTATTGTGTGGTTCATAGTGCAATTTAGAAAGCCTATAGGAGAACTGTCTAACACAGAGGTTCCCACTATGTGGGACCATGTCACCTGCAGATGGAGTCACAATCCCACTGGAGTCCAGGTTTGGTCCATGCAGCCCCCACTCACATGCTTGGTGGCTGTGAGTCACGGCAGGGGATGGTATATTCGGAAGGGGTTGGTGGGCAGAGAGCGGTGGGGAGGAAACACCTGCCCGTCTATTAGGTTTGTTCCACTAAACCTGTGAGTGGGGGCTGCCTGAACACACAAGAAATACACACACACTGGATCATTAGGGTTGCAAACTTGCACGGTGTCTGCTTTCTGTCATGCGTACATGGAACCTGCAGCAATAGCTTTCTATGGCATTCTGACCCCTCATGCTCATTGCAAGGAGTAATTGTTACTTTGAAAAGACAAGGGAAAATAGGAGTAGTGTTTACCCAATAGGCAGCTCTGCTCTCACATACATTCTGAGCACAGTAACCTTTACTGTGTTGCAGATCCCTCCCCCCACCTGCCCATTTCTTAACATTCTGTGGTCCCCTCACCCCCATTAAAAAAAAAAATCCATGCTTCAGTGGTGGTAGCAGCTGTAACATTTTTATATGACTTGGCGTGTGCACTGATGTGCCTGTCACATGCATTAACGGTGCCAGTGTAAACACACCCGGCTTTGCAAAACCTTTTTCAACCATAGCAGCTAATAGCTGAGCACACAGCTGGTCCTGTGACGACACACAGCCAATAGTGGCCAGTACTTGCTCATGTACAGCCCACAGCCAATCCTAGCTAAGTAGTGTAAACTTTTAAAAACATTTGGCACATGGTCTGCCAACTTCACGGCAGGTGAAAATCTCACCCCTTCTTCATGAACAATTGAGATTCTTGTGGGGTTCTCATCACCATTCCCCACTCCCAGACATACAAGAGAGAGCCCACGAGAGCAGAGGGGTGTTATAAGGGCCTAACTGAATTAACTTAGCTGCTGCAGAAAAAATAAAGGAAGAGATATTTATGTATTTACAATTTTTAAAGCATTCCTTAATATCATCCAGTCACACACTAGGGAGGACAGAGAGACGGTAGGGTATTTCTTTAAAATATAATAGAAAAAAATAGAGAAGATGCAACTTCAAAGCTTGTCTGCATAGGTGAAGAATGTAAATTCCTTTCTAGGGAAGGTTACTGAATAGGTGGATGCCCTATAGCTCCAGGCACATCTCAATGTTGTCAGATTCTTGGGCCCATTTCAGTTGGGTTTTTGTCCTGAATATGGCACAGACACTGTACTTGTGGCCTTGGTCGATGACCTGCATCTGGAAATTGACAAGGGGAATTCTACCCTGTTGATCCCATTAGATCTTTTGACGGTCTTTAATACTGTTGATCATGAGATGTAGTTGACGCAACTGCAAGACCTGGCAGGGGTGCACAGGACCATTCTTGAGTGGTTCTGCTCCTTCCTGTCAGGAAGGTCCTAGAGAGTGGAGATGGAAAATAGCTCATCATCCTCTCAGGACTTCCCCTGCAGGGTCCCACAGGGTTCTATTCTGTCTCTCCTCTTGTTCAACGTGTATATGAGGCCCTTGGGTGAGGTCACTTGGAGATTTGGGGTGAGGTGCCATCAGTATACCGATGACATGCAGCTCTACCTCTCTTTTTCATCCAACCAAGGCCCTGTAGGTCTCGGTGCTTACCAGATGCCTGCTGTTGGGGACTGAATGAGAGTGAGTCAACTGAAGCTGAATCAAGACAAGACTGGGGTGATGATGGCTGGCCAGCCATGTGACCTGGAGGGAATTGGGACTCCTCTTATTGATGGAGTCCGTCTCCTTCTGGTCCATCAGGTTGGAAGTCTTGGAGTGATCCTGGATCCGCTGCTGCAGCTGGATTGTAAGGTTGCGGCAGTAGCCAGGAGCACTTTTCACGAACTCCATCTGGTGAGGAGGCTGTGGCCTTTTCTTTTCAATTCGGATTTGGCCACCTCATCCATGCTTTCATCAACTCGAGACTAGATTATTGCAATGTGCTCTATGTGGGGCTGTCCTTGTTGATTGTTCAGAAGCTGCAGTTGGTGCAGAATGCAGCAGTTCGCCTCCTTTTGGGGACGAGGCTCCAGGAGCACATTACACCGTTGCTCCAAAGTCTGCACTAGCTCCCTATAGGTTTCCAGGCACAATTCAAGATGCTGTTTTTCAACTTTAAAGCCTAAATTGTCTGGTCTACACATATGTGAAAGACTGCCTGTCCTTCCGTGAGTTGCTGTGGCCTCTGCGATCATCCGGGAGTACCTCCTGCTAGGTACCATTGGTTAGTCTTGTTTGTACGAGGTGTACGATGCAGGGGGATGTTTTCAGTTGCTGCCCCAATGCTTTGGAATTCCCTTCCCCCAGAGGTTTGTTTGAGCCCAGGCCTGAGCGTCTTCCGGAGGTGATGTAAGACTTTTTATTTGAAAGGCATTTGATGGGTGTGGATATATTTGGGATTGGGATGCTTTTCAGGTTCAGGAATGGGTGTTGGTGTTGGGTGGGTTTGTGGGGGTTATGGTAGGGTTGGGTGGGTTAGAGTTTCTTGTATTTTAATGTTTTTATGATTTGTAATATATGCAGAACCTTTGGGAAGGGTGGCATAAAATTTTGAATTAATAAATAAATCCAATTCAAGGACTCATCTGTCTATAGCCAAATTGTTTCCTGACAAACTCTGAAAGCTTTAATGGAATAAAGGCAGTTGATATTTAGTGTAGGGCTGAAATGAGATTTCACAAAAAGAGGAACCCCCATCGAAATCCCAGTTCCCGTTACCATCTCAGTTGAATCGAGAATCTCTTGGTACTCGTCAATGTCTTGACTGACATTTTGTTTCCAATTTACCAATATGAGTTTACCAGAATCCCATTTACTGATTTGCCATTTATCACTTTGCCCTCAGTTTCAAATCCTGAGACATAATACTGATGTCACTGCATTCCATTCTTCCTTGTTTGGTCAGAAATCTGGAGGGGACAATTCTGATTGGTTGCCAGGGGCGAATTAAAACCCATTGCAGTGCCATTTCCTCCCCCTTTTGCTGTTGACTTTGCAGCAGCTGCCAGGGGCAAGTGCATACATAGCATGTGTGTAACTCCCTCTGTCCAGATGTCTGTCTCAGTTCCTCCCTTCTTACCTTTAAAAAGCAACTGAAAGCATAATTATTTTCTAGGTGCTTTTAGGATCCACTGCTGGTTCCTTCAGTGTACTCTGTCATCCCTCTTTCCTTCCCTTATTTTAAAGTCTTTGATTATTGTTTTAAATTATTTTAAATTGTTTTAAATGTTTTATATTGTTTTATACTTGTTGAAGCACTTCAAGTGCCATGTAGGGCTGGGGGTGCTATATAAATAAATTATTTATTATTTATTATTATGCACAAGTCTATCTTTGTTGTGTGTTATGTAACATGGAATTCCTGCTCATTGTATAGTATTTTTGGGTTTCTCAAATTCTCATATCTTGCTAATTTCATCATGGGCATGGCCATTTCTTTTTTTTTTTTCCCCCAGTACCCAGCATATCTGGGAATTGCAGGTGAGTGGGATGGATTGGGCTGTTTGTTTCGGAATCTTCTGCCATCCTAGTCTCTGATCAATCCTACACTCTAACTGCATCCCTGTTTGGGATTCTCCGCTCATTCTCCCCAGATCTCTTTCTATTTCTTTCTGGGAGGGGCAGCCTGTGTCTGATGATTGCAGATGGGTCGCATGGATTGGGCTGTTTGTTTGGCAATGACACTTTCACATATGAGGCATCAAATGACCAAATGCTAATATTTCCCCCCCAGTCCTGTAGAATCATTGGCCACCACTGCCATAAACATTCAACACATCTGTGTGCTGTGACAGCTGGATTTATGTTCCTCACTGTGATTGCTGTCTGATGCAACATTATTCACTGGTGAGTTGCTAAAGAAAGCGGTGTAAGAGTTCATCCTTGATTGTCACCTTATGTTTGGGGATGTCACAGAGTTTCTCATCACTGCTTATTAGGGGTGTGTGAACACCTGGGGGTTCAGCCCATTCAGAGTTTGCCCTCCTGAAACCATTCGGGGTTTGGTTGTTCAACCTGAACCTGTTCGGGGGGCTGAACCCATTCGGGTGGGGGAGAACCCGGGTTCCCTTCCCTCCAGGCTGCACAGGTGGAAGAGGCGCCAGAGCTCACCTCCTCTCCCCCACCCTGTGCAGTCTACTAAAATTTTTTTTTAAAACCCCAAAAAACCCACCCCAGTGATCGCCCTACCTGGTGGCGCTGGGGCTCCAGCTCCCGCGGCAGCAGCAGGGATGAAGCCCCAGCACCACCGGGTAGGTCAGGCTCCGGCCCTGGGTCTGGCGGTGGCAGCGAGGCTGGCTCTGTCAGTGCTGCGGAGTGCTTCAGGCCTCTACTAGGCCTTCTGGGTCACCTGACCTGGTCACCTGACCCGGAAGGCCTAGCAGAGGCCTGAAGCACTCTGCAGCACTGCCGGAGCTGGATCTGTCGCCACAGGACCCAGGGTCAGAGCCCCGGTGCCACCAGGTAGGGTGATCCCTGGGGTGGGGTGGGGGTTAAAAAAAATTAGTAGGCTGCGCAGGGGGGGTTTGCGGACGGGCCGAACACCCCGAGTTCGGTCCAAATCCCAAATCCCCCAACCACGTTCACACATCCCTGCAGGGGCTGGNGGACCCAGGGTCAGAGCCCCGGTGCCACCAGGTAGGGTGATCCCTGGGGTGGGGTGGGGGTTAAAAAAAATTAGTAGGCTGCGCAGGGGGGGGAGGTGAGGTCCGGCGCCCCATCCATGCACATAGCCTGGAGGGAGGGGAAATCAGGTTCCCCCCTACCCCCCACCCCTGCCCGAACAGGTTTGAAATCCCAACTTAGTTTGGTCTGTTTGAGCGGGGAGCAGTTCGGGTTTGGGGGGGTTTGCGGACGGGCCGAACACCCCGAGTTCGGTCCAAATCCCAAATCCCCCAACCACGTTCACACATCCCTGCAGGGGCTGGGTCAGATGAAATGAGCGGTAAAGCTGGGTGTCATCAGCATACTGATGGCACCCAACGTCAAACCCTCTCACAATCTCACCCAAAGGCAGCATGTTGAACATGTTGAACAGGAGAGGGGACAAAATGGATCCCTGCGGAACTCCACACGAGACCCCAGGGTTTAAAATCGTCCAGTACCACACGCTGAGTTCTTCTGGTCAGGAGGAATGAGTGGAACCATTCAAGAACAATTCCGCCCACCCCAGCACGGTCCCACAGGCGGGTCACTCACCAGCATCTCATGGTCAACCGTGTCAAAGGCCGCTGACAGATCTAACAAAATCAACAGAGTGGACTGACCTCAGTCCATCTCCCAGCACATATCGTCAACCAAGGCCCCAATCGCAGTCTCAGTGCCATAGCCCAGATGAAAGCTGGACTGTGAGGGATCAAGGAAACCTATGTGGTCCAGATGCCCCTGGAGCTGTTGGGCCACCACCCGTTCAATAACCATCCCTAAAAAGGGATGGTTAGAGACTGATCAATAACTGGCAATGGAGTCAATGTCAAGAGATGGCTCCTTGAGCAAAGGTTGCACGACAGCCTCCTTCAGGCACTCCGCAACCCTTCCCTTCACAAGGAAGGCATTTACCACCCCTGCCAGCATGGTTTTCACCAGCCAGGATGGGCAGGGATCCAGTTCATAAGTTGTGGCCCTTACAACCCCCAGCATCTCCACCGCATCCGTGGGTGATACCTGCTGAAACTGATCCCAAAAAACCAGACCAGATGGAGCATCCATAATTTTGGATACATCTACCTCATTAAGTGCAGCGTTGAAGACGTGGTGGGTATGAGTGATTTTATCCACAAAATAGTCAATAAACATGTCACAGAGAGCACTGGAAGATTCTGTTGTGAAATCATTTTTGGCCCAACAAAGATGCCAATTTCCTTGCTACAATGTAACCAAAGCAAGAGTGGTTCTTTTGACACAAATAACTCATCCTTTGTTGAAATGTAACAAAAACTATTGAAAGGATGCTATGAGTTTCCTATATGCTTTATTTGCTTGCAGTATGCTTTATAGTAATTTTTAGCTTAGGAATTATTAAAAATGCATACTATAAGAAACAGGCTGGCAGGAGGAGAGAGAAATATGCTGACAAGGATACATTCTTGTCATTAACAAGAGGAAAGGCCCCAGTAAGAACAGAACTAGTAAAAAACTGTCCGTTCCCAGAACAAGGTTGCAGATAAAAACCAAGCAATGCAATAAGGGAAAAAGGGCTTGCTCAGACAGAGAGATGCCTCAGAGAAAGGGTGTGGGGGATCTATGGCCTAAGGTCATGTCTTTCTTCTGGAAGGAGGACCGGCAGGACCTAATCTGGTCATGCCAAACCCCAAACAAGTGACGAACAGGGAAGGACCCCCAAACCTGAATAGCGAAGGGGAGGAACTTTCCTGACGTGTAACTGTTAGCCCCATGCTCTGGATAACTCATAAGGGAAATGGCATAAAAGGCCAGTCCCTAGACAGAGAAGTTGCCTTCACGGTACTTGATCGCCAACCCCCTTTGGGGGGGCCGACAAGCTCGGTGATTGCCCTTTTAGGGACCCCCCTCTATCTAGGGGGCTTCTACAACAACTTCTTGAGCCCCCCTGACTGCTTTCCTCCTGAACCAGGCCATCGGCCCTGATCACGTAAGCATATATGCCTTGTATGTGTCTTTGAGTAGGTCAGAGTAGGTGGGTGCAAGTGTGACTGCAAGTGTTTCTTTGGTAATTGGTATTTTTAATTGTTTTAATATTATTGAATAAATACCTGTTTGATTGAATAAAAAGACTCATTACTGAAGCAGAAACAAGTAATTCTCCACCTCTCAAAACCAAAGTATTTTTCACTAGATCCCGAAGAATTGAAAGGGATCTCTCTTGCTCTCTCGCTCTCTCTCTCCCCCTCTTTTTGTGAAGCTACATTGCAGCGGGCCTCTCCCTGGAACCGAGATAGCTGATTGGTATATAGGGACAGTTGGTTGGTATATTTGCAGCAAGGGTCTCCCCGGAGTAAAGGTAGCTGATTGGGGTAGTTATAGCTGTCTCTCTTGGACAGGGACAGCTGGTCAGGACACATATCGTTATAAAATTTCAAAGTAGAGAGAAGCAGTTGAGTCCCCCTTTTCAATTCGTTACAATTCCAGTTCCAGGTGGAGAGAGGCCAGACTGACCAGCCCCTTCACCAACTGGAAAAGCTCAGCTGGATGAGATTTTGTGGATGATATGATGGTAGCAAGAACTCCCTCTTTGCTACCCACATAGGCACAGCATAGGTCTTTAATGCAGCTCTATGCCACAATTGGTCGACTTTAGTACAAATACGGTGTCACCATTGCTCTAACCATCTCCCCACCAGTGCGGTTCTTGAACTAATCCCTTATCATGTCTCATCTCATTATGCCATTCCTCCTTGTGATTCCAGTAACATCCCCTCTCTTTCAACATATTCTGCATCATCCCCATTGTTATTCCAACAGGTCCAATTACTTCATCCTTATCCATACATTCATGTACACCCTTATCCCTCCACTCCCCTGCACCTTGGAAGTTGTAGAAGTGAGACAGATGGACCTACAGTGCCTAGGGGATGCCCTGCGTTGCCCTTGCACCTGAGAGCTGGTGAGGGGGAGGACTTGTGTTGCCCACACACACCTCAGGAACTGAGGGCAGGGGAGGATCCATGCTGCCCATGCTGCCCCATAACAGGTATGGGGTAAAAGGATAGGCTATGTGGCCTGTGACACATTTTCAAAATACCAGTGTAGCCTCTGGGCTCCAAAAGGTTTCCCACCACTCACAGGTATTTGGAAATGGAATGTATTCCTTTTTCCAAAGGATGCACTGCACTGCTAGGATTAAGAGCACAACGTGCCACATTCATGTTGTCTTCCACATCTCTTTGTTTTCTGTTACTAAAATTGCTCTTTTTTGTGTGTCCACCAAGATTATTTTTTCCCCTCAGGTTGAATCTGCAGTTCTCCTGCAGGATGAAGAGGAGTCAAAACAAGAAGGTGGTTACTCACACTCATCAATGCTGTGACATCCGGGAGGATGAGGATGCAGAATTCGTGATGAATGTTTCTACCCAGTCTGACGATCCAGATGTGGGTCACAGTGAGAGGAGATGTAGACACAGGAGCTGATGGAGGATGGTGTCAGTGGCTGAGCAGGCATCACCACAGCAGCATCACGTATACTCAGAGGAAATGGAAGATATACAGCTACAGCTTCCTGAATCATAGCTTGCTGAGGAACCAGCGTACTACTACTACTACTTAGCATTTCTAAAGTGCTACAAGTCATTGGCACTTACTCTGGCCCTTACTGTGGAGAATCAGATTCAGACTGGGTACTTGCCAATCATCAGTACTGTTCCACTCCTGCAGGAAGCGGCACTAAAAAGTTAGTACAGTACCATAAAAGTATTCTACAAATTATTGCCACTATATTGTCACCAACGCCACCAAGAATGACACCGGACAGAAATGAAAGTTTCCTTTGGAGTACAGGGCAAACCAGCACATCCAGACGTGCTACCTCTTCTACCTTTTCTGCTGCTGTGCTTCAACCATCAACTACAGGTCAGAGTGAAGAGACACCTCTGCCTTCCAAGCTCAGTCCCACTCCCACCCCATCTACCAGTCATGGATCTGCAAGTCAAGGGAAACTGACTGGTGGCCGTTCCTGGGTATTGTTGAGTACGGAGTGACAATGACCCCATTGCTATCTGCAATATATGCAAAGCACAATTACATTGCAGATGTGACAGTGGGAGCAGGGTAGGAACTACCTGATCCATCACTTGTGTCTAAAACACCACATTTTTAAAGGACTACAATACTGCTCTGCCACTGGCACGCTAGCCAGTATGATATTTTGTCACAGATTACTATTGGTTTTAACTTATGAAGCCCTAAACGACTTGGGCCCCAAGTTTCTGAAAGACTGCCTCTTCCCCTGTGTCCCATTGTGGCCTCCAAGATCGGCCGGGGGTGCCCTCTTGTGAGTGCCAACTGCCCATGAAGTTGTTACAATGAGAGCATGCGTGCGTGTGTGTGCGTGTTCTTGGGTGCTGTCCCACAATTACGGAACTTCCTCCCTTTGGAGGTCTGACTAAGCCCAAGCCTGCTCGTCTTCTGGAGGAGTTGTAAGAGCTTTTTGTTTCGCCAGGCATTTGCCAGGCAGGAATAGGGTTGGGTGGAATTGAATAAGGGGCTTGAGGTGGGGGGTTGATGGATAGGTGGGGATGATGGGTGGATTGGGTGGATAGGTGGGATGATGGTGGGGTTTTAAGGTTTTTTAATGTATATTATTGTATTTTATATTTTCAATGTGAGCCACCCTAAGTCTTTTAATAAGGGTGGGGTAAAAATGAAATAAATAAATAAATAAATAAATAAATAAAATTACTGTCTAGCCACAGGCTGTATCATCATTCATTCATGCTGCACAGCTGCAGAGAACATCTTCTTTGGAGATAGTTGAGTCTTCTTCACCACCTTCTCTGGTGATTGCCCACAATGCTGGGTGTAACAGGCATGCAGATGACGCTGGAAGAGACCTTTGCACAGTGATAAAAGTACTCTGCCTCACATCCTGTGGCCCACCAACTAGTATCAGAAACTACAAGGTGGATAGCAGACACTATGCTACTATTCTCCTTTCTGGAGCCAACCAGCTTCAAATGCTTCATGACAACAAGCAGGATATAGTTTGCTACAAAAGCGATTCCAGAACTATATGTCACTAAAGTGAAATCTGTAAAGGTGGCTTTGCAGCAGTGTGAGGAAGGCACTGTCCACCTTACCATAGGCATGTAAACTAGTGCAGCACAACTGCCTGTTACTGCACACTGACTACAGATGATAAGGGCTTGCTGGGGCAGATGCAGGCCATTCTTCGATGGGTCCCTTAAAAGAAAGTCATACCACTGAGAACATTACTGGAGCACTCTCTGCCATCATAGTTTCTGTGGCGTCAGCCACTCTACAATCAGTGGTCTTCATAGCCAGAGACAATGCACGGAACATTGTTAATTCATAGAAGCTAGGCAAATTCACACAAGTAGCTGTCAGACACCTGTACCAGGGTCTGCAAGTTCGAGGCAGGGATCAGGCACGGGACCACAAGGATCCCTACTCCACCTACTGCCCCCAACCCAGTGTCAAAGTCACTCTGAATTCGAGTGATCTTGTCTGAAAAGTAGGTAACAAACTCCTCACAGTGGTCTTGGGACAAGCAGGGCCAGCCCCAGGGTTTGTGAGGCCATGTGTGAAGTCTTGGTGCGGGACCTAATTTGCATAATTGGGCCCCACCTAATTATGCAAATATATACATTTACATAAAACTTACTGCCTCTGGACAGGAAGAATTCCCATTCTCCACCACTCCAAGCAACCATGGAGAAGCATGGCCTCCTAATGCTTGCCCCCGTCCCCACCCAAGTGTCTACCACCACTCCCCAGGAGTGGTTCCACTGCAGGGGCAGCCAAGCAGGCAGTGAGGCAGGCACAGAGAGACTGACTGCATCCACTGCCTTACTGGAGGAGGGGGTGAGCTTAGCCAGTCTGGCCTCCAGGGCCTGCTGCTTCTTACTGCTGGTGCCACCTGTGCCTTGTGCATGCATGCAGTGCAACCAGTCTAGAGATGCTGCTACCACACACACAAGACACCCAAAATGCAGCCAGCTTATTAAGCGCATTATGCCATGAAAAGAGACATATAACCAGTTCAGTTGTGCCCCATAATCAGTTCATGCTGTCCCCACCCCATAACCAGTTCATTTGTACCCACGGGGCAGCATGAATTGATTATATGGGGGGCGCAAATGAACTGGTTATGGGGTGCGGGTTTAAAGACAGTATTCCTGTTAGCAATAACTTCATTAAGAAGAGTTAGTGAAATAGCAGCCATAATAATCTCAGAACCATATTTGCAGATTTATTTTCCAAGACAGAATAGATATTGCTTTACATCCTAAATTCCTACCTAAGATAGTATAAGTAAGACAGTTGTGAGAATGTGGCCCTTTTTACACGGGCCTCTCCCAGCCATGAACACGTAGATTTCTGTGTGTTCATGGGTGGGGGAACCCCTTGTGACTGACGTGGTGCACGCGCCCATGGGAGTGGGGGTGCGTGCGCACTCGCCTAACACGCATCCCCACTCACCCCCCCATGCACGGAGCAACCAGGGGAAACGGTGGTTACTATGTGGATGTGGATGAGTGGTGGGTGAGTGGGGATGCGTGTGCAGCTGTGTGCATGACCCACCCATGCACTGGCGTGCCCACAGACTCCCCACCCAGCGGAGCCATGTAAAAATATCATGTGAGGAGCCACTTGAAGAAGAACAGAAGGTTGCTACCTTGTAAACAAGGTTCTTCGAGATGGCTCTAAACATTCTCACAAATCCCACCCTTCCAGCCCTGCATGGAATTCTTTTCTTATATTTCTAGAAAGGGTTTAAAAGAACTGTCATTCAGTGAGGGAGGGTTCTTTTTATACTAGAGGAGTTCGAGACCATCATGTGGTCTATTATTTGAATAGGGTGAGTGTGCACAACCCAGTTGTGAGAATGTTGGGAGCCATCTCGAAGAATCTTCTTTACAAGGCAGCAACCTTCTGATCAGTACTGGGGAGGAGCTGTTTGTAAACAAACAGTTCCTGCTGCTGCTGCTGCTGCACTACTAGAAGGCAGAGGCAGGTGAGGGATGAGGTCTGGAGCCAGGGAGGGGAGGAAGAATCATTTACTGGGGGAGAAGCTGGCTGCAGTCTGCTGCCCAGTCAGGCAAGTGTGGGGCCCCAGCTGGCCACGAGGCCATGTGCCCCCGCACATATGGCACATGCCTGGGGCCGGCCCTGGGGACAAGTCCCCATCCAGGCAGAGGGAGGCCGGATTGACCAGCCCCCACACCACCCGAAACAGCTCCGCCGGATGTGACTTTGCAGACACTATGAGGACAGCAAAGAACTCCTTCTTTGCTGTCCTCATAGCCTCAACATAGGACCGCAAATGGGCCCTATGGAGAAGTCGGTCAGAATCAGAGCGAGTCCAATGCCAGCGTCGCTCTAGCTTCCTGCCTACTTGTTTCATACACCACAGCCCCTCGGTAAACCAAGGGGCCCTGCGGTGATGAGACAGAGGCAGGGGGTGTCTCGGAGCCACCCTGTCAATGGCCTCCCCCAACTAGTTATTGTAATGTTGGACTAGCTCATCGACACAGTGACCGTACATGTCCAAGGTTAATTACCTCAGGACCTCTTGGAATCACTGGGGTTCCATCAGCCTCCGAGGGCGGACCAATCTAACTGGTCCCATCCCCTTCTGGAGGTGGCATTCTGAGAGACTGGCCTGGAGGAGATAATGGTCTGTCCATGACAAGGGTATAGCCCTGACCTCCCCCATTACCGGACCACCCACCTCAAGGCCAGAACTAAAGATCAGGTCGAGGGTATGCTCCCCCCCCACGTGGGTCAGGCAGGTGACCAATTGGGACAAATCCATGGTTGCCCTGGCAGCCATGAATTCTCGCTCCACTCCTACCAGGCCGGCATCAGCATGAACGTTGAAGTCCCCCAGGACCAAAGTCCTGGAGGAGCCCAATGTCACCTCTGAGGCCAACTCTGCTAGAGTGGTAAGGGATGCTGCCAGACAGGAAGGGGCCCGGTATACCAGCGGCACCCCTAGCTTGCCCCCAGCCAAATCAAACACCACATGGAGGACCTCAGTACCTGCAATCTCCTGAACTGGATATCTCCTAACAGGCCAGTCTTCTCTAAAAAGAATCACTACATCACCTCCCCAGCCGCCTGTGTGGGGCTGGTGCTGCACGGCATACCCGGCAGGAATGAGATCCGCTAAAGTTGGTCCAGCCATCTCATCCAGTCAGGTCTCCATAATACACGCGAGGTCCACAGCCCCATCCGAGATTAAATCCCAGACAATTGGGGCCTTGTTGACAATGGACCTCATGTTTAGCAGCAGCAGCCCCCCACAGGCAGACCTTGGACCTGGCTCCTCCCTCCACCCCAGAAGGGGGATGGAACGCTGCACCTCGTGCAGGCACCTAGGTCCTCTAGGGGCGTGAGTCATCCAACCCCGTGGACCATACCGTCCACGCCCAAGAACCACCCCTATAGTCGTTCCTCCCTCCCTCTGTCCACCCAATCCTGGCCCCCTAAACCTGGCTGTTCGCCCAATGGCCCCTCACCCCCATCACCAAGCCCCCACACCACCCCATATGAATACGGTACACATATGAATCTTTAAGCAGTTCCAATTCCTACCTCTACCTACCAAAGACAAATTGTCTTTGAGTTACCAGTGCAATTCGCCACCATGGGCTAATCTGCTCTGTAAACAAGCTGATTTTTATCCTCTTGGAAAAACAGAGAGATAAAGGTATGATTTATTAAATGAGTGTTCCACTCCAAATGGAAGCCATCAGTAAAAGCATTGTCTTTTTCTCCACATTTCTGTGCCCTCCCTATGACATTCCTGTGAACTATTGACTGTTCAACCTTGTAGGAAAATTTCGCATGTCCTTCTACACAAGGCAACGAAACTGCCTACTTATTCTAGTCAATAGAAAGGTTACATCTGTTCTACGCATTGGAAAGGTTACATCTATTTTAGTAAATAGAAAGGTTACAGTGGAGCAGAATAATTGAATATGTGGCATTTCCAGAGAAACAAAAACTGAATAACTTATTGCTGTGCCTGGTGGGATAATTAGAACAGGGTGGTTGAAGGGAACATGTCCCCAACTTATTTTTGGCATCCTGAAATGCCAGTGGCAGCAGCCCAACATCTCTCTGCTCCAGTCTCCATTCCTAGGATTTCAAAATGGCCACCATCTTATCCCTTTGTATGAAGTGGACTCTCTGATTCGTGGGGGAGCTATATCATCACACCACCCAGCCATTTCACAGAAGTGGGTGCAACTGTAGACATTTCCAAATTCCTTTCCTGGGGATTAGAGCAGAGTTATTATGTTGCAGTGGCAATTACCA
Organism: Sphenodon punctatus; assembly: GCA_003113815.1. NCBI lineage: Eukaryota > Metazoa > Chordata > Lepidosauria > Sphenodontia > Sphenodontidae > Sphenodon > Sphenodon punctatus. The sequence continues at coordinate 347,823 of QEPC01007800.1, forward strand.
TATCCACAGAGGCTGCAGGGTAGATAAAATAAAGGACAGGGGCTGCTGCTCCCTGCAACCTTAGCAGTGGAAAAGTCTCTCATTTTAACTGCTACTCTGACCTGGGAAAGGGAGAGGGACTGACCAATCAATCAGCTACTGGGTAGAGCACTGCTGAAACTCTCAAGGCTACCCTCTCCCTGGCCATGTCCACTCTTGTAGCAGGAGATGAGAGCAAACTGGAACTGAGACTGTGGGACCCATTGGAAGCAGAGGAGTTGACTTTCTCAAAGTATGTGTGTGAGTGCGAGAGTATACATTTGATTTCATTTGGATAGGTGGCGGTAAGTTCTATTACCTCAGCAATGGCCATCACAAAAGGATTCTAGGCAGGTGGGCAGATATAAGGTTGTCTTAAGAGAAATGTTACCATTAGACACAGCTCTGCAGGAGCTTAAGAGGGTAAAGGGCTTGTGCCACTCACAAGGTAATGCCCCTGAAAAATATCAGCCTATCTTCTTCAGTCAGACTCTTCCCAACTTGGTAGATCTTACCAGCTATGATGGTTTATTTTCCTACCACCTGACCCCAGGTAAACCACAATTTTCCCTCTCAAGAACTCTTTCCTCTCCCAGTTTCCTCTCTCTCCAAAGCTATCCCTACCCCCACAGCTTCTTCTGTGTCTCATAGCCTTACACTTTCATTACCACAGACTCACAGCATTAGGAAGAGAGAAAAGTAAAGCTTCTGGATACGAAGGTGTAGCTCCCTCTGTAGCTGCCTTACCTCACAATAACTGTCTCTTAAAGAAATTTTCTATATTTGACAAATAGAAAGATACTCCTTACATGTAATAGTGTTACACATTCAGATATTAAATATGTGTGATGGGGGTACATTATTCATGGGACAGTTTTTTGAAAGACAAGCTGAAGAGGTGATGGAGAACTCAAAATCACTAAAATTGTGAGCTATTTTATGAACAGCCTCTCAGTGTCCTCTGACCCCTGAAGACCACCCATAAATGGTCAGTTTTTTGGATGCAATCAAGGAACAATCAGCATTACTAAGTGCAGAAGGTAAAAACGGTCAGGTGTGGTAAGCCACTGGTAGCTTGTTTTTTGTCTCTTGTATTGGGGAAGAAGAGGAAATGCTTGGTGCTTCCTGTCTCAACCTGTGCCCTTCAGGACTTGCTTTGATTGGCTGAGGCCGCAGCAGCAGTCTCTGAGGCAATGGGGCAGGCGCTACCTGGAGTCTGGTACAGGCATGGCTGGAGGACCCCTCACCTAAGAAGGCAGGCAATACCTGGAGTCCAGTGCAGGCACAGCTCTGGATGCTGCGGGTAACACAAATATAGCCTTTGCACATCCCCAATACAGGACTGTTATGCTTTCCCCAAGTCCCTGTTGCAGACTGGAGTTGCCCCCATTTGCATTGTAGGAATGGCCCAAAGACCATTACAACAGCTGAGGGGAACAAGGATGCAAGGATATCCTGGCTGTACACCTTTTAATGCATTTGCAAATAGTTCAGAGGAAGACACTTATTTACAATAAAGCAGGAAAAGCATTAACACTCCTTAACACTATTTTGGTTTTTTACAGTGCACAAATCACATAACACTAGCACCACATTGTGGGCATTCATGCTATTGACAGTTTCCTCTAAAACCCCTTAATTATATCTCTGAGCTAAACAATGCTAATAAAAAACTCCAAAATGAGGTACCGTACAGCAAATTTGAAAGTATTATATTATATTGGTACAAAAAGGACCATATGACCATTCCAAATGATACAACTAATATGATTAATAGTGGCGGGATCACCGGCATTTCCGGTATCCGATAATGCCGGTACTGGGCATACCGGCATTATCGGATTCAACCCGGTAAATCTGGTCCGGTTACCGGATTCCGGGTACTGGATTTTTTTTTACATTGCAGCCATTTAAATGAATGGCTGCAATGTAAAAAACCCACCAAAAAAGTAAAAAACCCTCCCCGAGTCCAGGCTGCATGGGGACTCCTGCCCAGCCTGGATTTTTCAACCTAGAGCCTCCCCCCCCAGCACCAGCGGCCTCAGCATCCCACCAGCAGCAGCCGGTAAGTATAGACCTGATCCCTGGGGGGGG
>QEPC01007800.1:350286-372445 GCA_003113815.1 Sphenodon punctatus
GATCCCTGGGGGGGTGGGGGGGTGTTAACCCCCCCCAGGGATCAGGTCTATACTTACCAGCTGCTGCTGGGACGCCGCGGCCGCTGGTGCTGGGGGGGGGCTCTTGAACTTGCCCGCCAGAGGGGAATTTTTTTTTAAATCCAGGCTGGGCAGGGTGGGTGGGGGGTGTCCCCCCTTCCACCCGCACTGCCTGGGAGGGGGAGGGGGGAGGAATTTTATTCCATTGATTTCAATGGGGACACAGTGCCCCATTGAAATCAATGGAATAAATCCGGTACCGGTATACCGGATTTAATCCGGGAATCCAGTTTTTTGGGAACCGGAAACCGGTAAATCCGGTATCCGGTAATTGCCCCGGGGTCCCGCCGCTAATGATTAAAAAACAAACAGTCTCTAGGAAAAATCACAAAGTAATACTCCTGAGCAGAAGCAGATCAGGCTGAAAAAGTTCCTTAGTGTCTGTGGGAATAGTACTAGCAACTGAAACTTATAGAGCACATGTGGTTGTTAGTACACAGAACTGGCTGAGACTGATTGCTACCAGACAGAGCCACTGGCTTCAGGCAGAGTGGCCTGCAACATTTGCTGGAGCATTAATTATAAATCTAAGAAATATGATTTACTTATCCAGAAGATGTACTTCTTGATCAGCACAAATCATCACATCATACCAGGAGTGAGGTACAAAGAAAGAGAAGAAACTGCTGAGAAGATGGAGTATTTGAAAACACCCAAGGAGCTGAAACTCAGGTAAAGCTGCTGAATCATGGAAAAAAATTAAACAAAGTTCTGACATATACATGCAAGCAATAGAGTATGCAGCAAAGGAAGATGAGCAGAAAATAGCTATATTCCTAAACATAGCAGGAACTGAGGCTGTTGATGTCTTTAATAGCATGCAGCTAAGCCAGGATGAGAGAAAAAGCTATGTGACTGTGTTATAGAAGTTTGCAGAATACTGCATACCAAAAAAAGAGATACAAGTTTCACAAAAGAGTGCAAAAAGATGGAATTGCTAACAGACCTGAAGCTGATGAGTCAGGACTGCAATTTTGGGCAGCTGAGTCTGTTATAAGGGACCAGATTGTAATACAAATTGGAGATTTGAAACTACAGAAAAGACTTTGGAAGATGTGGATCTGACCTAAGATAAAGCAGTGAGAGTGTGCCAGGCAGCAGACGTTACTCTCCACACTTTACAAATAATGGAAGGAAACCCAGAAACTGCTACAGTAGATCAAGTAAACAGTAAGCACCAGGACAAGCAAGGAGAAAGCAGGAAGCAAGCAAGGAGAGCAGGAAGATTCACAGATAGCCCAAGGCATGAGGGTACAGGTAAAAGAGCACCTCAGTGCAAGAAATGTGGAATCAAGCATCCAAACAGGCAGATTCCCACCAAAGGAGTATGTGAACTAGAGGTAAAAGTTAAGGATCAAATTGAGCTGATAACTTTTGTAATAGCTATGGGGAACACTATGCCAATTCTGGGCCTAAAAACCTCTCAGTGGTTGGATTTAATTAAGAGAGTATATATTAGGGGCGGGAAAACTGGTAAATCCGGTATCCAATAATGCCGGTACCGGGCGTACCGGCATTATCGGATTCGACCCGGTAATCCGGTCCCAGTACCGGATTCCGGGTACCGGATTTTTTTACATTGCAGCCATTTAAAAATGGCTGCAATGTAAAAACTTAAAGCCCCACCAAAAAAGTTAAAAAAAACAAACCCTCCCCGAGTCCAGGCTGCGCGGGTGGAAGGGGGGACACCCCCCACCCACCCTGCCCAGCCTGGATTTTTGTTTAAAAAAAGACTCAGAGGCGAGCCCACCCCCCAGCACCAGCGGCCGCGGCGTCCCCGCAGCCGCCGGTAAGTATGACCCGATCCCTGGGGGGGGTGTTTAACACCCCCCCAACCCCCCAGGGATCACCCCTACTAAAGTTCAGTGCTTGCTTACCTTGCGGAGCTCCGGCGGCGGCGGCGGGCGGTCCGGCGGCCTCAGCGCCGGCTGTGGCTGCCGGCGTCAGAGACGCTCTAGGCCTTCCGGGGAAACCCGGAAGTTCCCCGGAAGGCCTAGAGCGTCTCTGACGCCGGCAGCCACAGCCGGCGCTGAGGCCGCCGGACCGGCCGCCGCCGCCGCCGGAGCTCCGCAAGGTAAGCAAGCACTGAACTTTAGTAGGGGTGATCCCTGGGGGGTTGGGGGGGTGTTAAACCCCCCCCCCAGGGATCGGGTCATACTTACCGGCGGCTGCGGGGACGCCGCGGCCGCTGGTGGTGGGCTCGCCCCTCAGTCTTTTTTTAAACAAAAATCCAGGCTGGGCAGGGTGGGTGGGGGGTGTCCCCCCTTCCACCCGCGCAGCCTGGGAGGGGGAGGGGGAAGGAATTCATTGATTTCAATGGGGACACAGCGCCCCATTGAAATCAATGAAATAAATCCGGTACCGGCATACCGGATTTAATCCGGGAATCCGGTTTTAAGAGAACCGGTAACCGGTAAATCCGGTAGCCGGTAATGGGCCCGGGGTCCCACCTCTAGTATATATGGTAACAAATACAAAGGACACACTAATAGAAGACCAATATTCCAATGTTTTTGAGGGTATTGGTAAATTGGAAACTGAATATAAAATTGAGCTGGCAGAACCCAATCATTCTGTCATTCATGCCCCAAGAAAGGTTTCCCGAGCCATAAAAAGGAGACCAAAAGAAGAGCTGAATTGATTGGTGGCATTAAAAATAATTGACAAAGTAGAAGAACCCACTGAATAGGTACGTTCATTAGTCATCATAGAAAAGAAAGATGGGACACTAAGATTATGCTTAGATCCAAAGGAGCTCAACAAATATGTCAAAAAACAGCACTTCAAGTTTCAGCCCAGCTTCAAGTCTCGCGGAAAAGCAAAGGCGCGTAGCTTTGCCTCCGATCACGCGGAGGATGCAGAGCTCAATTTTCCAGCACTGCATTCTCTGCATGATCGGAGGCAAAGCTGCGTGGCTTTACTTTCCCATGAGACTTGAAGCTGAGCAGCATTTGTCTCCCAAAGTTTTTCCCGGAGGCAAACGTTGCACATATCGCCTCGTGGGAAAGCACCCTCAGGGAACAGCCCAGCTCAAGCTGGATACATGCTGCAGTTTGAGGGGCCCAGTATGAGACCTCAGATAACACATTTTCCGGAAAGGTTTGGGTTCACTCAAACCCAAATAAACAGCCCTAGTATTTGTGGTTTGAATATGGAGTCTGAAAAGGTATATGTTTTGTGTTTTATTGAAACCTGAATGCACAGCCTTATATATTTTTATTTTTTTATTTTGTTTCTTTGTGTTTATTGGCTGCCCCCCATGCCTAAGGCATCCCGGGGCGGCTCACATTAAATAAAACCATAATAAAACACATAAAAACATCATTAAGTATAAATGATTAAACACACACACACACACATCCTCAAAATCCCCCCCCCCCCCACCTTACCCTCCCACCCACCCCTCTGAAGGCCTGGACGAACAGCCAGGTCTTGCAGGCTCAGCAAAAAGCCATCAGACCCAGGGCCAAGCGAGCTTCCTCCGGGAGGGAGTTCCAGAGTCGCGGAATGGCCATCGAGAACTCCCTCTCCATTGTGGCCCCCCGTTTAACACGGGGGATTATCCCGTCCATTATCCACCCATCATGCATGTTGCAGAGCTGCACAAGGTGCCAATGCAGCCCTGCAACATGTATGGTAGTGGGTGATGGATGGGAAGGAGCTTGTCTAAAAACACCCTATATTGTGGCTGTGGGAGAACTAATGGGAATACTGCTGCAGTGCTTACAGTCAGTTGCCTCTGCTTCTGCACTAACTCTCCTTCACCCCATACTTCCCCTTGCTCAGTACTCTCAACATTCACCCCTTGGGCTTCGTACAATTCCAATAGTTACTGGATCTGCTGCTGACAAAGATAACTATTGCTTTTCTGCAACTCTTGAATCCACACACCTTGCCCTAATGAAAAGACCCAGGGCAGTTGTTCAAGGTCATTCTGTGGCAAGGCCGTCCCTGGTTGCTTGAGCTTCTTGAGCAAAGCCTCTGGCACAGGATGATTGGATTCAAGTTCTTCCTAATGTTTAGCTGAAATCTGCGTTCTTGTAATTTAAGCCCATTGGTTCTAGCCCTGCTCTCAGGAGGAGCAACAGAGAACAAGTCTGCTCCATTTTCTAAGTGACAGCCCTTCCGATAGCCCTTTTAGCAGCTGCATCAAACTGCTGACTCATGTTCAGCTTGTGATCAACATGTACTTTTCACATGTACTGTTGCCAAGCCAGGTTTCACCCATCCTATACTTGTGCATTTGATTTCTCTTACCTACATGCAGAAGTTTACATTTATCTTTGTTGAATTTCATTTTGTTAGTTTTGGCCCAGCTTTCCATCCTGTCAAGATCAATTTTAATCTTGTTTTGGTCTTCTAAGGTGTTAGCTATCCCTCCCAGTTTTGTGTCATCTGAAGATTTGATAAGCATCCCCTCTACTCCTTCATCCAAGTCATTAGTAAAGATGAACAGTACAAGGCCCAGGACCCTGTCGTTTTGAGTGCTGTGGCAGAAAAGAGGGGTATAAATGTAACTAAATAAATAAATGAACTTATCTTTTCCATGGGCCCCACAACTTCTATGTCTGGCCCTACTAGAAGCTATCACTGAGAGCTAATATATCATCTGCCATTGTCCTGTTCTGATTTCCCTTCTTTATTTAGAAAGTAGAAGTGGGCAGATTCATTTGGCAGCTGGCATTCTCCATTATTCCTGTTCCCATTTCAACCAACCTTCAGATGTGGAACGAGTCAGAGCTGGTTGCATTGATGGATGATCAGATCATCTCCTTGTTACCAAGTTCAAACATCTGAACTAATGCTTTGAGTTCAATTAGTAGTCTTGGTACCAGAGTGCAAAGACAATCCTGTATGTTTCTGACAGGTCCTAGTGTGTGATGGGAAGTAGTACACAATCCTGCTAGTTTCATTTTTCATCTTATTAAACATTTCTTATTTTTTCATTATCATAAATCATGAACTTAAAAAATCAATATAAAGTAAAATAGATATTCTTCCCTTACATTCCAAATGATACATTCAGAAAACCCTATCCGTGTTGTTTTTCTTTCCATTCCTAAAAGTGGCAGCCCACACCATAAAACGGCATAGACCTTTTCTTTGTTTTTTAAACCATTACTATGTGAATTGCCAATTTTTCCTTGTCAAGCTTCTAGAGTTGGAGAGGATCTCTTTTTCCCAGGTCTAGAGTTGTCATATGATCTGTATTTTAATGAACATGCATATTTCAGACCACCACGCAAGCAGCGGCTGGCAACACGGTGGGTGATTTTAAAAGTACACCAGAAGAGCTGCAGCATTCCTAGATGAGGCTCTGGTGTCCCTAGAGGAGGTTGCGAGACACTGAAGCAGCGAGTAGGGACCCCCGCACACAGCCTCCTCACCCGCAAACACCAGCCTCAGCCTGCCTGCACCTTGTGGGAAGGACAGCATATAAATTTGAAAAATAAATATACAACACACACACACCCTGCAAAATCTCTTCCTGTCCTCCCTCCCCACATTCCCTTATCTTAGCTTACAAAAAAATCAACTCAGTTAAATAATCCTGATACAACAGTCACTCCTACATTTCCCTATTTAACTTAAAATTCCCCTCTTGACCATATTCCTTGTTACAAGGGACCATGGCAACCCAGCCCTGAATTCAGTCATGGTCTCGTTGCAGTTCAGCCAAATCAAATACTATCATCTCCTTATTTGCGGAGACTGTGTTTGGTCCCCAACCTTCAGAAACAAAGTTCTGGGTTGGATCATTATAGGAAATGTAGCTGAATGAATAAATAAATAAATAAATAAATAGAAATCTCAAATGTAAATCTGACATAAACCAGCCTTAGGGAAATTACTCCAAATTTACAATAGCGGAACTGAGAGCAGAACTAGTTCCACCAAATTCAGCTCTGAAATAGGGAAGATTTCAGGATCTTTGTGCAAAAAGAAAGGTAAGTACTCTATTCTCAGCAGTTGCTAATGATTTGCACAGAGTGCTGTTGCTTTGATATAAGAACAGTAAAAACAGCAGCGCATTGCAAACTAAAAGCAAAACAGGAAGATTTATTTACTCATTTTGATTCTGAATCCACTTAGTGGAGTACTTGTGCTTTGGTTCTGTATTACAAGATGGAAATAGATTGTTTAATGCTTTGGCAGTGTCTACAGGGAATACATTGATATGTATTTTAAAGCAAGGTAGTATTGAAATTTCTGTATCTGCTTCCTGCTAATAAAAGTCTTGATATAAAAAAGAAAAGAAAAGAGTTGTTCTCCACTGCTAGAGAAGATAGGGCAAGAAGGAATGGGCTTATATTGCAACAATGCAGATTTCAGTTAATATATAAATAGCAAAACTTCCTATCTGTAAGAACATTGGGCAACGGCATAGGTTGCAAAATCCATTTCCCAAAACCAGCCAGACAAGCATTTGTTTATGTCTGAGGGCCAGGGCTTAAACTGGCACCTTTGGGATATTAAAGGTGGTGGTGGCTGACTCAACAGGACCACCAGCAGCTCACGCTGATCAGGACTTAGGGTTGCACTGATGGCCTTCCCCATTCCCAGTCAGGCCACACCCCTCCTCAGCCTTGCTCCCCACTCTAGGGATGAATTGAGAATCCTTCTGATTCTCGGGAGATTCTCATGAGAATTGAGAAACGTTACTGAGATCTCAAGAAGATCTCAGTAACATTCCAAGATCTCGCAAGAATCTCAAGAAAACTTTTTAAATGTTCTGCACCTGTGCAAAATGGCCACTGTGGCCATTCTACACATGCACATCCCTTTTTCAAAATGGCTCCAGCAGCATCGGTGCCATTTTTGAAAAGGGCGGCCATTCTACACATGCGTAGTACTGTTTGCGTTTGTGCAGACTGACTACCCTTTTCCAAAATGGTGCCAACGCTGCTGGCGCAATTTTTGGAAAGGGCTGCACGTGCACAGAAAGGCCCCGGTGGCCATTTTGCAAATGTGCAGTGTGGTTGGTTGGTTTTTTTTAAAATTATTCATTGTGGGGTGGCCACCTCCTCAGTGAACTCTCCTCCTTGCCTGTCCTCGCAGAGAAGTTGGGAGAATGGAGAAGAGACCCGGAGCAGCCCCCGGACTTGGAGAGAGGCAGTCAGGTGAGTAAAACGTTTTTGTTTTTTAAAGGTGCAGGGGAGGGCAAGATTCTTGCTTTTCTCAGCGAGAATCGGGGCGATTCTCTGCTTGTTCTCATTTGCAAGAACGAGCTGACAACCCTGATTTGGGTTGCCACCTATGCACATTTTTAAGGAATACTTAAAAAAATACATGTTGCAGGGTCTGCATCAGTGCCTTAGGCGCCAATGCAGGGCCTGCAACATGTATTTTTCATAAGAGTTCCTTAAAACTTTGTGTAGGTGGCAACCCTAACCCTGATTCTCATCACAAAACGCTAGAATCCGAGAACTGAATATCAGCCCTATCCCACCCTCAGCTTCCTCGTTGATTGCCTGCAGTATAAAAGGCAGGCCTGTAGCCACGGGAGGGTGAGTCATTGGTCTCCTTCCTGTTTTTCCCCCTTCCTAGTGTGTCTGTTTCTTCCCCAGATTCCTGCCTTGTTGCCGTAAACCAGCTCTGTTCCCCTCAGACCCCATATGTTCCTGGCCCGGCTTTGCCCCTGTTTGGTTTGAATTTTGTCTGTCTCTGTCTGCCTAATCCTGTCTTGAACTAGTCTTTTTGCCCCTTCCCCAAACTAGTCCATGGCCCTTGCATTTTGTCTACGTGCCTGTTTTCTCCAGTACCCCAGCCTGCTTCTCCTGTTCCCTGGCAAATGCTTCCTCCTCCTCTCTGCCCTGCAGGTTAATCAGGCAGCCACCTTTCAACTCCTTGCACTTACTGAAACCTGGATCTCTCCCACTGACTCTGTCACCCCTGCCACCCTCTCCTCTGGAGGGTGGCAGGGGTGACAGCCCTGAAGGCCAGGAAATCCCGCTCCTTGCCAACCCCTGTCAATTTCAGCCCCTCTTCCCTCCCCCTCCTTCGAGACTCAATCTGTGCGTCTCTACTCTTCACCTTCGTGTCGCTGTCATCTACCGCCCCCCCTGGCCCCCTTTCCTCTTTTCTCCCAGACTTTGAATCCTGGCTTACCTTCTTCCTCTCCGATGATACCCCCGCTCTCATTCTTGGTGACTTCAACATCCATGTTGACGCACCTTCCCAGCCCTCTGTCTCCCACTTTCTCTCCCTAACCTCCTCCTTTGGTCTCTACCTCTGAACTGATTCCCCCACCCACACCGGTGGCCACTCTCTCGACCTCATCTTCTCCAGAAACTGTCCTGTTGCTGACCTCTCCTTTGACCTTTGTCCCATGTCCAACCATTACCTCACTTCCTTCAACCTCTCCCACCAACCCCCATCTACTTCCCCAGCTCCACACCCCTTCTGCGATTTGCAGGCTATTAACCCTTTAGACTTTGCTTCCTCCCTCTCCCCCCTCTTCCCTCCCGTCTTCTCCTCCTCTTCCCCTGACACTGCCATCTCTTCCCTCAACGCCTCTCTCGCCATGACCCTCGACTCTCTTGCCCACCTCTTCTCCACCCCATTTGACCCCCAAACCCCCGTCCTTGGCTCACTCCTACTATCTGCTACCTCCGCTCCTGCGCCCAGGCTGCTGAACGCCTCTGGTGCAAATTCTGCTCCCACCCTGACTTCCTCCACTATAAATTCTTCCTCTTCTCCCTCTCTTCTGCTATCTCCCTGGTGAGGCAACACTACTATGCCTCCCAGGTTGAATCCTACTCTCGTGACCCTCGCCACCTCTTCTCCACCTTTGACTCCCTTCTCAAGCCCCCCTGCCCCCCTCCACCCTCTTCCCTTTCTGCTCAGGATCTCACGTCATTCTTCACCTCAAAGATTGACAAGATCCGCCAGGACATTGCTTCCCACCCATCTCCTCTCCCTGCTCCCTCATCACCCTTGCCCCACTGTCTCCTCTTCTCCTTCCCTCCTGCCTCCCTTGAGGAAATCTCCTCTTTGCTCTCTTCCTCCAACCCCTCCACCTGCCCTTGCAACCCAATCCCCTCCTGCCTCCTGACCTCCATTGCTCCCACTGTCACCCCCACCCCTTTACATGTCACTAATCTCTCCCTCTCCACTGGTTTCGTTCCCTCTGCCTTCAAGCATGCCACTGTCTCTCCCGTCCTCAAAAAGGCCACCCTCGACCCCTCTAGTTACCGCCTCTAAGCTTCTGAAATGTGTTGTCTACTCCCGCTGCCTGGATCTCCTCTCTGCCAACTCCTTCCTGGAGCCCTCTACAATCTGGCTTCCGTCCCCTTCACCCCATTGAAACTGCCCTTGCCAAGATAACCAATGATCTACTTGTCGCTAAATCTAAGCACCTTTACTCCATTCTTTTCCTCCTTGACCTCTCTGCTGCCTTTGACACTGTCGACCACACACTCCTACTGGACTCTCTTTGCTCCCTAGGCTTCTGCAGCCCTGTCCTTGACTGGTTCTCCTTCTACCTCTCCGACAGCTCCTTTAATGTGTCTCTACCCAATTCCAACTCCTCCTTCCTCCCCCTCTCTGTTGGGGTTCCCCAAGGTTCTGTCCTGGGCCCTCTCCTCTTCTCTATCTACACCCTGTTCCTCAGCAAACTCATTGCCTCCCACAGCTTCTAATATCACCTTTATGCTGACGACACTCAACTCTATCTCTCCACCCCCTCTCTATCCCCTTCTGTCCAAGCTCGCCTCATCAACTGTCTCTCTGATATCTCCGCCTGGATTTCCCAACGTCAGCTCAAGCTCAACATAGTTAAGACTGAACTCCTTATCTTTCCTTCCTACCCTTCCTCTCCCTCTTCCCTGTCCATCCTTATTGATGGGGTTACCATCTGCCCCGTTCCCCAAGCCCATAACCTGAGTTTTGTCTTCGATACTCACCTTTCCTTTAAACCTTACATCGACTCTGTTGCCAAATCCTGTTGCTTCGCCCTCTACAACATTGCTCAGATTTGCCCCTTTCTCTCTGTCTCCTCAGCCAAAACCCTTGTTCACGCCATGGTCATCTCTCGCCTTGACTACTGTAACCTCCTCCTTACTGGTCTCCCCCGCTCTCACCTGTCCCCCCTTATCTCCATCCAAAACTCCGCTGCTAGGGTCATCCACTCAGCCCGTCGCTTCGACCATGTGCAGTCTCTCCTCTCCTCGCTTCACTGGCTCCCCCTTCCCAAATGCATCCTTCACAAACTCCTGGTATTCACTTACAAATCCCTTCACAACCTGGCTCCCCCCTACCTCTCAGCCCTAGTCTCCTTACACACTCCTCCACGCACTCTCCGCCCCTCCTCTGCCCCCTCTCTCGCTCTCCCTTGTCTCCCCTGACCGCCTTCGTCCCTTCTCCCTTGCTGCCCCCCATGCCTGGAACTCCCGCCCTGCCCACATCCGCCTTGCCCCCTCCCTCTGCACCTTCAAATCCCTCCTTAAAATGCACCTCTTCCTCGCCGCCTTTCCCGACAGCTGTTAGAACTTTCCTTTCAATATTTATTGTCTGCCCTCCCTGCAGACTCCTGCCTAACTGCAACCAAGCCAAGGATGTGCACCTGAGACTTCACATCCGCTTGAATGTTATTTATCCCTTTTCTTTCCCTATGTCCCCTCTCCTTGTCTTCCCCTTCGTGTCTACTAGATTGTAAGCCGTAGGCAGGGACCACGTCTATCTTATTGTTCTGTAAAGTGCCAGGTGCACAGCTGGCGCTATACAAATGCTTATAATTATAATAATTAATTAATAACATAAATGAAAAGTATTCAGTGCTAAACAGAATGTGTACTCCTGCTAAGAGCCGCTATCCCTCTCCCAAATACACACAGTATAAATAATCTCCCTGATATATGATAAAGCTAGATTCAGTTTCTGGATCCTCGGGAGAGGTGGAGACTGGGCCTAGCTTCTGCAGTATACTATATTCTTTACGGTAAGCAGTATAGAAAGCCAGGACAGTGTTCCCCAATAGTTAATAATGAGGAGAGGGTGGGGCCTGACAAATGGAGTAAAGTGCTGAGTAGAAGAAGCTATAGCATTTGAGGAGCATGTTGACCCATGGCTGTCATATGCATGGCCATAAAAATAGAGTGCACACAGGGGGGGCATTCCCCCAAGTTGGGTAAGACAGGGCTGCCTTGCCATCACTGATAAAATATATTTACCCACACTGTCCCAATGCCACTTCTCTGGAGTTTAGGGGAGTGCCACGTCATGTGCTGCTGCTGTCTGGCACCAGACTATTGCTGCTGGATCCTGGAGGTATGTACTTGCATGCTGGCAAAATGAGTCCTGAGCACTCTCCAACCTCCTGCCCTACTCAGCTCTCACGGAGCAGCCCTAGCAGGTATGGTGTATCAAGGAACTGACCCACTGTTCTCCACAGCACCCCGTGGCATAGGAGGAAGGTAGGTTAGCTGTCCCTCTGATATTTGGGCCAAAATTACCCCACTAGAGAGTATCCTGCTTTGGAGCAGGGGGTTGGTCTAGCTGGCCCATGCACTACCTTTCAACCTAAAGTTCAGTGATTCTAATCAATTTACCATGAGTAAACAATGACTTCTAGAAAGAGACTGCTGTCTATCCAATATTTCTTAGCAAACTGGACACAGAAAACACTAACCATTTTTAAAATGTAGAGGCTGGGAAGCCAAAATTCATGCAAAACAGGATTGCAAACTTGTATCTAGTCCTGGCACTACATCTCTACTTACCTTCTTTTTGCTATGAGGATAGATGAGAATGAAAGTAAGATTTAATTACTCACTTACAAAGAAAAATGACGTATGTGAGCCAAGTGGTTCCTTTCAATGCTAATGTAAACACACATGCTTCCTCTCAGTAATAAAAGTTGGTGGAGAGAGTTGTCATAATAAGGATAAGCTGCTGGACTTGGTCCTCGGAAGTCAGGGGTCAAGTCCTGATGTAGCCATGAACTCTGGGCAAGCCACAACCTTTCAGCCTCAGTTCTGCATCTGTAAAATGGGAATGTGTGTGTGTCTGGGTATTTTTTAAATGAGATGTGTCCATGCATGGCCCCCCACTGTCCATGTGTCTAAGCACTCATTAAAGTTGGTGCCTGGGGAAGTGCGCTCTTGTGACCCACACACGGAGCACTCCTGGAAAATCTGGAGTGCCCCAAGCAGGCCAGGGGGGCTGCCTCTGTGGACAGGACAGCCATGCTGAGAGCCACTTGTTTGAAGCCCTCCCCACACACCTTGCGTACGTGAGTGCCCTGCTGCCGCCCATGCACTGACCACGGACTCCCCCTCAAGCCTTGCTCATTTAAAAACACCTTCTGTCTCTCCCTGTGTTCCCCACACCCTTGTCCATCTTAGATTGTAAGATGTCAGGGGCCTGTCTCCAAAATCTGTGACTGTAAAGTGCTGCATATGCCTAGTAGTGCTGTAGAAATGATTTGTGGTAGTAGCAGTAGCTGAGTACTAAATGCAAAGTTTCATTTCAGAAGCACAGTAAAATGAAACGGCTGCAATTTTCAGCATAACCTCTAGAGGTCAGTAAATCCCAATAGATTCATCATTGATTAAACTTAATTGGTGAAAAGTCAATAACAAGAAAATTAAAAAGATAAAAATATCCAAAATAATTTTGCATGTTTTTCTTGTAATATTAAAGTGTCCCCTAAGGGAACACCTAAAAGATCCAATAGGATAAAGCCAAAAAGCCTGAATGGAAAATTAATAGGAGGGGCGGGGAATGACAAGAGTGGGTCACTCCCTCCTCAACTCCACCAAAAATTTGGTTCCCTGGCTTCTGCTAAAAAGCAGTTAATAAGTTGTATAACATAAGGGTGTTGGCTACCAGGAGTCTACAGAGATGTGAACAAGGCTGTCCCTGCACTGCACAGGAAGCACTTTAGCCCATAAACATTGACAATGGATGCAGCTTTATTGGTTGGCTGTATCATAGCCTAATAAAGCAATTCAAGTCCTAATTTGCTGCACATGCTGATAAGCAGGGTTGGCAGACAGTGTGCACTTACACAGCAACACATCACTGTAGCAGGGGTCCCACCTTGCTGTGAGTAAGTATGCAGGATTAGGCCCGAATCACTGAAGCCATTTTTAGACGTGCGTGGGGGACTCATGCCTGCAAATCATGCGCTGGTGAAGCAGTGTGTGCGCGGGGTTTAGATGAGTGGGGACATGCCTTATCCCCGCTAGCGCTTCCTTTAAAAGTGCTAATGAAAGACTGAGAAAGGAATAGAGCAATTATGGAGTGAACCATCCTTCACCACTCACTCCCTACTTCTGGCAGTCAGAAATTGAGGTCGCTTTTACACGAGTGGCGGGATGCAGCATGTTGAAGAACGCACTTCCTGAAAAGCCCCAAGGGGTGCGTTTAGACGCACCGAAAGCAGCCGGCCACAATAGGAATCGTGGCTTGCGTGGTCTTTTTGAGCACGCATTTGGGAAGCCTCTATATCAGGGTTTCCCAAATGCGGCTTCAAAAAGACCACAGGAGCTGCAGTTCCTATGGTGACTGCTAGCTCCTTCCGGTGAGTCTAAATGCCCCCTGTGGGACTTTTCAGGAAGCGCATTCTTCAATGTGCTGCACCCCTCCGCTTGTGTAAAAGCGGCCTTAGTGATGCCTTGAGCATGAAGTTGTATGTTCTGACCATCTTACTTAATACACAGCCATTTATGGACCTATCATCTATGAATTTGTCTGATCCCTTTTTGAACCCAGTTATATTGCTGGCCTTGATAAAATCCCATAATAATGGAATTTTATATAGTTTGATATTTTTATTGGATTTTGTATGTTTTTATGTCATAAGCTGCCCTGACACATTGGAGAAGGGCAGGATAAAAGTCTAAATGAGTAAATAAATAAACAAACAGCAGGGAGCAAAATATTCCCTCCCTCCAACTATCCCAAAGCAGTGGTCCTTTCAGGAACCACAGGCTTTGAACCAGCGTCCCTGCAATTTATATTTTATTTATTTATTTATTTATGCATTCAATTTATATCCAGCCCCTCCTGCGAACTGGCCCCAGTACCACTGCAGTTCATCTCACTCTGACCCCTCGTCTGAATAGAAGTTAGATGGTTTCACCACAAGAGCTCATGGCATGCTTCCAGCTCCCCTGATCGGCTATCTTCCAGTTTTTAAGACTGTGTAACAGGAAGAGGAAGTTGGGTGAAACAATTCCATGGACTTTATGTGTTTGGGCTTTTGGGCTGCCCTGGTTCTCTATTCATTGGTCCTGTTTTCCTACTGCCTGACTGCTTTTTCCTGAGGCTCACCTTAAACCTTGCCTCCAGACCACCTGCCTCAACCCTGCACCATGGTCTACATCAGGGGTGCCCAAGTTGATTCATGCCAAAGGCCAGAAATTTTAGTTTGGACCCAACCCTGGGCTGCATGTGGCCCCACCCCAATTTGCATAACCCCACCCCCTGTCAGCAAGAAGCTGGAGCTGGAGATCCAGGTGACAGAAGCTGCAGTGAGGGGCTCAGGTGGAGACATCGGTAGGAGCAGGAAGCTGGAGCCAGGGTGGGGGAAGGAGGGATCTGGCCAGCACCTTTAATAGGCTTGCTGCATGGAGGAAGGAGGGTTTCGCGCCAGTGTGAGAGCTGGAGGAAAGGTGATTGCCAGAGTAGGAGAAGGCATGGCAGCCCACAGGAAAGGTCTTTGCAGCTAGGGGGAGTCGGTCCGCAGGAAAGGTCGTTGCAGGCCGCGTACGGCCGTATGTTATGCAGCCCTGGTCTACATTCTCAGTCCTTGTCCAGCCTGTGCTCTGGTCCCCAGCCTCACCCCTTTCCTGACCTTCTCTCCCAACCTCCGTTCAGACTGACTTCTGTCACTGACCTATTGGCTTGCTTCTGGACTTTTCGCTTTGTCCCTCATCCTGACACTGCATCATGGTTGCCCCTTTGGTTTGCTGTTTGACTCTGCAACAGTCCTGGTTCTGACAAGACCTCCCACAATACAGTGAGTCTCTTATAGGTCCACACATTAAAGAGGCTCCATGTGAACCAAAGCCTTGACCTGTGGCTCCATTTTTTCTTGGACAGAAGCTCCAAAACGGGGAATCTGAAACATGTAGAAACATGTACATTTTTACTGTCTCATCCACACTCTGACTCTCCCAAACGCTGGAACCCTGTCTGAAGTATTCAAGATTTTTTTTAATTGAAAGGAATAATCTTCCCTTATCAGAGATAGGTAAGATGACCTAATACGTCTGTCGAATACATCCTCTTTTGATGTTGCTGTTCCCTTTTTTCTGAGCAGTGGGGAGTTTTAGGGGCCCAGAGTTAGCTTGCTTCTCAGCATAGAGAACTGGAGTCATATGATATTTGTTTTGTAGAAACTCCTTTACTTACAGATTTACAAGCTAAGGAGATATAGTTGGGATGCAGCAATTAGCAGAGTTAGTGCTTTCCACAAGACAGGATCACTGCAGCCTCCACAATTACTTCTGGAGCACATGGTCCTCAAACAACTTCTTTTTTGGCTTTTTTTTCAGCAGCCTTTCCAGAATCTGTCTACTGCCAGTGTTTCAGAAAACTCTGAACTGCTTCTATCAGTTCAAGTACTTTCTCACAAGCTCAGCATTTATTCACCCACCAATGTCCATTTATTCTGCTGAGCTTTGCCAAAGCATGTGGCTTGAGCAATTAGCCTCCCAAATATCTGTCTGGATAGATATTATTCAAGGATTACTAGAAAGCCCCTTCCCTATTAATGACTCTTAATTGCAACCTATTACAATTGTAAGTGGGCCAGAAGCCTTTGCAGCTGCTTCTAGAGGCTGAGAAACACTGCTCTAATTTTGTACAACATGCAAGAAAATAATCATGGGATAGACACGGGATGGTTACAAATCATAAAGCGTGCAATCCTTGGCTTCTCCATCATTGGATTACTGAGTCCAGGATCCCTCCTAACCCCCTAACTTTTTAACCTTTGCTTAGCAGGAGATACCTTCACTTTAGCTCCCGCCAGTGATAGACAGGTGAAGTATAAAGCTAGAGAGCAACCACATTACCCTATTATTATTATTATTTTATTATAAACATTTATATAACGCCGGTCATGTACCTGGCACTGTACAGAACATAGGAATAGACGCGGTCCCTGCCTGTGGCTTACAGTCTAAAAGACAAGGAGGGGGAGACAGGGAGAGGGGACAGTGGGAGAGACAGGGGAGAAGACAAACAAACATTCAAGCGGATGTGAAGTCTCAGGTGTGTGTGCTTGGCTTGGTTACAATCAGGTTGGTTGCAGCAGTCTGCAGAGGAGGGCAGACAGTAAATATGGGGAACAACTAGCAGGCATTGGGAAAGGCGGCGAGGAAAAAGTGGGTCTTGAGGAAGGATTTGAAGGAGCGGAGGGAGGGGGCAAGGCGGATGTGAATACCAGGAGTTTAAACAGGATACGTTCAGGAAGGGGGAGCCAGTGGAGAGAGGAGAGGCTGCACATGGTCGAAGCGACAGGCAGAGTGAATGACCTTGGCAGCAGAGTTTTGGGTTGCAATAAGGGGGGACAGGTGAGAGCAAGGGAGGCCAGCAAGGAGAAGGTTGCCGTAATCGAGGCGAGAGATGACCATGGCGTGAACAAGAGTTTTGGCCGACGAGGTAGAGAGAAAGGGGCAGATCCGAGTAATGTTATGGAGGACGAATCGGCAGGATTTGGCAACAGAGTCAATGTAAGGTTTAAAAGAAAGGTGCGTGTCAAAGATGAAACCCAAGCTATGGGCTTGGAGAACAGGATGGATGGTGACTCCATCGATGCAGATGGGCAGGTTAGAGAGAGAGGAAGGGGAGGGAGGAAAAATCCTATGAGGATCACTCATTTCTTGGGACAAGTGGAAAATATCAGTACCTACCAATTGAAACCTCCTCATACCTTGGCAGGGAAGATGTGCCACTGGTTTACTTCTAGAGCCAGTGTGGTGTAATGTAATTGGTTTACAGCGTAGTATAATGTAATTGGTGTAGTGTCAGTGGCTTACACCTACAGCCAGTTTGGTGTAATGGCTAAGTATGTTGTACTTAAGGAGATTGGGGGATCCCAGTTCTAGTCTTGCCTTTGCCAGAAACTCACTGGATAATGTTGGGCCAGTCACGTTATTCTGTCAGCCTAACCTACCACACAGGGTTGCTGTGAGGATTAAAAAGTTGTTTTATATGTAAAATGCCATGGCAGGGGGGTGCTATATAAAAATAAATATTATTATTTTTATTATTATTAGAGAGAGTGTGCAATTGTTGTGTTGGTTCCAAATATAAGAAATGGAGACAAAGTAGTTCAGATGGTATATTTTATTGGACCAACATCTGTTGGTGGGAATATGCAAGTTCTTAGGCCATGTAGGAGTCAGAACTATCTAGACTGAGCCAATGCAGGTCAGCTACCTGTAAAATAGGAATAATAGCTGATGAGAATAGGTACTTGCCCTCTATTTGGTCTGTCTAGAAATAAATAGTTTGTTCTGTGCTTGAGGAAGGACCCTCACGTGGCCCAAACACTTGCACATTCTCACCAACAGAAGTTGGTCCGATAAAAGATATTATCTGAACTACTTCAGATAACTACTTCTCCACATATCAATAGTCTTTCCTTAAAAATGAAATGTATAAATACCTTGTTATGTCAGGGACCATAGGTAAAGGAGAGGATATGGACCCCTGCCTTTAATAAAATTAAAGATTTTCTAAGCTACCTCCACATGAGAAAGAGGAGCCATCAGCAGGTACAGGAAGTAGGTCAGGTATTATATGGATGTCATCTCCCACCCAAATTGTATTTTAGGCACCTAAATAAGTAGCCTAGCTTTCAAAAGTCCTGACCACACATTCTCTTCGGTTGAACATGGAACTCTTGAAAATCAGGTAGCATGCACCCAAACCATACTAACATTCATGGAACTTCTCAACATTTTGTGTCAGAATAACAAAGTGTAAATATTCTTAATCATTTATATAGCATTTTCAATGTTCAAAATGTTTTACCAACCGGATCTAGTTCACCATCAAAATAGCTCTGTGAGTATTATTCTCATTTTACCGATGGGGAGTTGAGGCTGAAGGACGGTGACGTGCCCAAAGCCACCCAGTGACTAAGACAGATTCATGACTAAGACAGATTCAAGCCCCACACCTTATCCATAAGGTAACAGTGGCCCTCGCTGCTCTCGGGTACTTTACGTATTATAGTCCTTGCTGTTCAGTGGGCTGACTTGACCCTCTGTTTCGTTTAACTGAAATTTCTGAAACAGTGGGTGAAAACAGACGTGCACCTTAATGCCGTTTCTTAACACTGCATTCACATTCTTTAGGCATGTTGCAGGGCTGTACTGGCACCCTCTGCAGCCCTGCAACATGCCTAAGAAATGTTAAAGCAGTGTTAAGAAACGGCATTAAGGTGCACGTCTGTTTTCACCCACTGTTTCAGAAATTTCCATTATATGAAACAGAGGAACAAGTCAGCCATTGACTAAGTAGAAGGCACTGAACAGCAAGGACTGTAATACTTTAATCTTTTGTATTAATTAGCCCTAGGAAAACCCACTTAAACACCAATGGTTCAGCAGTTCAGATTGACTTATGACATTACTAAATTTGTGTCCTTCCTTGGGAATATTGTGGACAAAGAGGGCAAAGAGAGAGAAGAAGAAAGATAGGAGGAAATGAGAGAAGGAGCAATTTAATAAATATCCAACACAGATATCTTGATCAGTCCTGGACCAGTTTCTGACTAGAACATGCTACTAAAATAAATGCCACTATTAAGGTTAAAAAACAACAATGGCCACCAGAGTGTGGTTCCTGAATTGTTTCCAAACGTAAGAGATGGAGACCAAGTAGTTCAAATGATGTCTTTTATAAAACCAGTTTCTATGAGGGTCAGCAAGCTTTCAAGCCACACAGTGCCCTTCTTCAGACATGTAAGGAGTCAGAGCTACAGAAAGTCTTACATAACTGAGGAAGGACTCCATGTGGTCTGAAAGCTTGTATCTTCTCATCAAAAGCAGCTGACCCAATAAAACTGAACTACTTTGAACTCTGTTTCCTTCTTGTAAATTTGGTAGGCTTTTATTTTATTTATTTATTTATTTATTTATTTAAAAAAGAATGCCTAACCAAAGCTATTCTATTTTGATGAGCTGCAATCCCAAATTTTCTCATTTCAAAGTTTGGGTATCAAATGAAAATGGGCATCTTTATTAAATCTATAGGTTAGCCACACAAAAAAAAGTCTCGTTATTTGGAAAAAAAATCTAACCAGCTCCAATAGCCCCTCTTTCTTGTGATTGCTTAATATTAGATAGTTCAGTCCCTGAGAATGGAAAATCAAACTATTAATAAGGGAAATTGTGAGCAAGAGGACAACCCAAGTAGCCCAAGGGGAAACCATATGATATAAAAGATGATTACAGCAAGCAGCTGCTTTACTCAAGCATTGTTTTATTGACTTAAGCATGATCATGTGCTATTCATGCTGTGATATGCACCCCGAGGACCATCTTCAAAGTGATAAGAACTGACTTGAATGAAAGCACTGTAGTAGATTCACTGGGCAAGATACTCATGTCCAGCTTGGCTTAGTTAGGCTGTGTGCAAGGGGTGAGACTTTCGGTATTGCCGAGAACTGAAAGTACCCGATAATGGCTCTATTGGATTAATCCAATATCTTGGTTCTTTTCTTGATATCGGATATTTTGCATTGACTTTTTTATCAGATTTTTAACATTGCAGTTTTTCTCATTGAAGTTAATGGAGAAAACTGCAATGTTAAAAATCCGATATCGAGAGAACTGAGAACCAATACGAGAACCGGTAGGCAGAGACCTGATACTGATAAAAACCAAGAACCAAGATTTTGCCAAAAGTCCCACCCCTATCTATCTATCTATCTATCTATCTATCTATCTATCTATCTATCTATAAAAAAGAATGTAAAAGAAACCCTAAACCCCACCCTCAAACCCTCTCCCAGGTAACATGGCTGGAGATGCATCATCACCTTGGTCTTGTCAGGATTCAGTTTCAATTGGCTAACCCACATCCAGTCCCCACTGTGTGAGGGTTGGGACGACACCCTCACGGGGAAGGGGAAAGGTTGCTGCGGCGTACCGCTGCGAGCGTAACCACACATAGATCGGGGCCCGCGGGTAATCCCCACGAAGGAGCAGCAGTGCCAGAAAAATGCCTCTCAGGGTCTTATAGGGTGGTTGTGGAAGGTCTAGCCGTTCCCCACCTAAGTCATCATAGAGGCGAGGCAAGCCAACTCCCAACCGGGGAGGACCGTAGAGAACAACAGGATCACGCACACAGGGCCCAGGGCCAGAGGCAGGGGGTGGTGGAAGTGCGTGGGGAACCCGTGCACAAGACCAGGCAAGGGGGAGGCCGGGACAGGACACACACCCTCGTACCCCCCTGGACACCGTGAGGATTAGGGCCACACCCACACACTCACGCTCTCGCTCAGGATCCACTCGTTCCTCCTAGCACCCTTCTCACTCGCTCTTTGCTCGCAGTCACTCTCTCAGGCTCGGGATACACTTGGTCAGTCAATAACACTCAGGGGGCCGGTCTCGCAGGGCAAGCTCTGTTCACCAGCAAGGAGCTCTGTTCCCTCCTCCCTTTTATGCAGAATTGCAGCGTGCTTCTGCATCAAGCGTGCTGATCGTCGGGGCGGTGGCCGTGGGGGCGTGGCTACCCAACGTGCTGTCGTGCAGGGCGACGCCGGCCCTTCCTGGGCGGGGTGAGGGCGTTGCGTGGAAGCCGGGGGCGTGGCCTGAATCCCCCTTGCTGTTGCCTCTGATTCTGCGGGCAGTGGCCCGCTTGGCGCCATAGGAAGCTCCTCGCGGGGTTCGGGCCTACCCGTGGTTTGTGGGGGCTGCGGGGTGGGTGCCGCTCCGGCCTCCCCCCGCGGTTCTTCTAGTGCTGCCTGGGGCTTCTGGGCTAGCCGCTTCCTTGTGTCGGTGCCCCTCCATCTCCTCAGGCCCCAGGGCCTGACAGCTGGCAGTGAGGCACCTAGTAAACACTGAGACTGCAGGGCCTGGACCAGATGAAAAAGAGAGATAGAGTTGGGTGTCATCAGCATACTAATGGCACTTAACTCCAAAGCTCCTAGAAATCTCACCTAGGGGCCTCAGATATGAACAGTGAGCAGGGGCGTAGGAATCATAGGGACAGGAACCATTGTCCCGGGGCCCATAAACCTAGGGGGCCCATGAGTCTAGGGGGCTGCAATATAATGCTTGACTGGACCAGCTGGGCACTCAGAGCAGCCTCTGAATCATGTGGGGTCCTGCAGTAGCAGCAGCAGCAGTTCCAGTCCTTTCTGCCTCCCGCAGCACTCCCCAGCCCCGGATTGAGATCACTGAATTAACTTCGTGGCAGCAGCCCGGGAGGTGAGTGCATCCGGGCAGCCTAGGGAGAAGGGGATCGGGTGGCAACAGGACCCTCTCTCCCCGCTCTGACTAGGCTGCTCCTGCCCCATCACTCGTGACCCCTGTCCAGACACTCCGCACTCCCAGAGACCGCCCGTCCCCCTCGCTGTGGGGAGTTGTGGCTCCACTCTGGGACCGCATGGTAATGGAGGGGAAGCAGCTCCCTGCATTGGGACAGCTGCATTGTGCGGGGCTGGAGAGAGGGAGACACGCTGATCCAATCTTTTGCCCAAGGAGAACCATGGAAAGAGACTTCCTAGGCGGGGGGGCGGGGGGGGAGGGTTGAGCTGCAGCAGCTACAGAGAGAGCAGCCTGCAAGGGTTCAGAGCAATTGCAGGAGCCAGGAGTGTGGTGGCGGTGCCGGGACTCCTGCAACAGCACCGGGGTCAGGTCTGAATCCAGGACCACCCAAGGCAGGCAGACACCCCCCCTGTGCCTCACTTCCACCCTGATCCGCTGTGTCCACCTACCCCTGTCCACCCCACTGTGCCTCCCATTCCCACTTGATCCCCCATGCCCACCTGCCCCTCTCCACCCCACAGTGTCTCCCTCCCACTCTGATCCCCCATGCCCACCTGCCCGTCTCCATCCCACAGTGCTTCCCTCCCCCTGATCCCCCGTGCCCACCTGCCCCTCTCCACCCC
>QEPC01007800.1:372814-389422 GCA_003113815.1 Sphenodon punctatus
TCCCCCGTGCCCACCTGCCCATTTCCACCCCACAGTGCCTCCCTCCCACCCTGAGCCCCAGTGCCCACCTGCCCCTCTCTATCCCACTGTGCCTCCCTTCCCCTGTGATCCCTCATGCCCACCTGCCCCTCTCCACCCCACTGTGCCTCTCTCCCAACCTGATCCCCCGTGCCCACCTGCCCATGTCCAAGTGGTAGTGCATGGAGAGTAACAATAGCATGGGAGAGAGCGTGCATGATCAGCTGCTCCTGCTACTGCAGCCATGCACTTGTGCTTCACACGTGTGTGCCTGAGCTCCACAACAGGGACCCAACTCCATTTCTTGTCCTTGGACCCACTCCAACCCTCTTGCCAGTGAAACAAGGAATCCTAAACCATCAGGCAGGGCTATGCCTCAGCCCAGAGATACTGCCTATAGATTAGGGGTGGGTGGTGGCCACCCCCTCCAGCCCCCACATAACACTCCTTTCCCCCCTTCATTCTGCCAGCATGCTGTTCCTTGCAGTGGTGCAGCTACAGGAGCCTCAGGGCAGAATAGGGCTTTTTGCACATGCTCAGTAATATGGGTGCCATCTAGGCTATTTGAGCCTGCTGGGAAATGTAGTCCAACATCAGCCAGAAAGTCAAGATGGCGCTGCAGCCTTATGATCTCAGGACCCAAGCCCAGACTTTTGTCTGGTGAGAAATTGGTTGGCCTGTTCTGTAAGTTTTTTTCTGCATTTTCCATGGATTTTGGTGTGTGGCTCTGTTCTGTGAGGCATGGGACCTCACAGGGAGTCCCCCCAAGGGAGCTCCCAGGGGGGATGATGAGCCACTGCTCATCATGACTCTCTGGGTTCTTCCATCCAGGAATGAGAGTAACCACTCAAGAGTTGTCCCACGCACCCCTGCCAGGTCCCACAGCTGTGTCAACAACACCCCATGGGATTGGGTCAGATGGCAAGGGAGGGGGAAATATGCCCCTCATTAAGACCCAAAGAGCATGCTCTGGGTGCCATCCCATGGTGCCATCTCTGGGACTATTGGGGCAGAGGCAGGAGGGTTCCCTGGTTGAGCTCCATAGAGGAGCTCAGCCAAAAGACAGGGGCTTGGGGTGCATTTTGAGTGATAATTCATGCTGCCCTGGGCATTCTGGCAGGGAGGGGTGACTCAGGGGAATAGGCAGAAGCAGAGTGGGAGAGGGTGAGATTTAGAGTGCTGCCAAGGCTCAGAGAGTGGCTGAGTGAGCACAGCATGGGAGTGAGCCACACCTATGAGCATCCTGCACTTGACTGCCCAATGTCTAGTAAGGTAAGGGTAAAAAAAAGCACTCATCCCCCCCCCAAGTTGGAGGCCCTCTTTTTGATGCAGCCTTGTTCTGCTGAAAAGGTTGGGCTGCTCTTGAGGAGGCTTGGTGGGTTGTTTGTTGTTTTTTTGTAGCTTTGGGTGAAATCCTTTTTTGGGATTATGATCCTGAGATTGGTGGGGAGCCCCTTTTACTTGATTTTCATGGCTTTGCCCCTTTTATAGTTAATTAAAAATAGGGGGTGTTATCTTGGTTTGGGACTAAATCCTGAGATTGCGGGGAGGAGAAATTGTTTTGTGGAGAAATCTACAGTCACAAAAAGTTTGATTTTTGTTGTACTTTGAATGTTTAAATTGGTTGTGATGTTCTGTGGGTTTTTTCTTGCATTTTCCATGGATTTTGGTGTGTGGTTCTGTTCTGCAAGGCATGGAACTTCCTGGTCAGACTTTTTGCAGCAGTGTAAATAAGAAAAAAATTGAACATGACCTTATATTATCTTACAGTGGTTCTGAAAGGAGGAAATAGTGGTGTGATAGCCTGTTTGAATTTTGTACTTTTTCCGGAGTGATCTGATCCTTGAGAAACGTTTTGTTGAACTTCAGCTTTTTTAATTGGTTGGGATATTTTAGTGAGCTCATGTCATGGGAAAAAATTACAGACAGATAACAGAAGCTTTTCCAAAGGATTTATTTGGAGACAATCTTTCTGTTGCAGCATGAACGCTTCAGGAATACTTAGGTTGCCATTTGCACACAGCTCTTTGTGTGATTTTAGTGTTAGCTACTTTGAATTTTGTCCCCCACTCTATAAGTAATCTGATGCTACTGGGAGTTTGAACTCTTAAGGATTTTGGGTTTTCTTGTCTCTTCTTAGCTGGTCTGGAAACTTGTAGGAAGGATACTGAAAGTGTTATATTGGAGGTAGGGGAACCTTTTCCCTCTCAGGGACCAACTGAAAGATTAGTACAAGCTCTGAGAGTTGCACACAAACTGAGGACAAGTGCATTCAGGTACAGGATTGTCCAGATCATGGATCTATGCCCTGGAACTGTCCATTATCCTTGTATGCATGTTCTATTCCATTGATCATATGTGTGAATTTTTAATTCTGGTCCAATCCACACCCCACCCCACCCACACCCATTTTTACAGGTTTTTTTTTTACAGATGGGGAACTGAGGCTATTAAATAAAAAAACTGAGGCTGTAAAATTGCATATTCATTTTAAAATTTTGTTTGGCCTTGCCCACTATTGGCCTGGCCCTGATCACTGCTGGCCCCACCTACCATTGGCCTGACCCCACCCACTGCTGGCCCTTCCCACTGCCCCACCACCTTTAGAACTAGGGTGTCCAGATATGCAACTTTTAGAGGACACTTATGCGAAATACATGTTGCAGGGTTACATTGACTTCAATGCAGTCCTACAACCTGTATTTCTCATAAGTGTCCTCTAAAATGTGCATATCTGGCACTGCTATAGATCAGTGGTGCTTGCTACACATAACTAAGACAGGCCCACTCTCAGTGCTCTCGCACAACAGAGTTCACCTTGAAGACCACAGTCAAGGTGTTGTGCTGATACCTTGACTGTGGTCTTCAAGGTGAACTGTGCTGTGTGAGAGCACTAGAAGGCAGGAAGACAGCAGGGGAGGATGCCTTGTATCAGAGAGCATTACCTGATCAGTTTCACTAGTGGGGTGGATTTCCTTGTATGATTGCCTTAACAAATACATGAAGTTGCACATTTATTTATTTATTAATTACATTTTATCCCACAGACTCAGGACAGCTAACAATATAAAATACATTAAAATTCCCTTTAAAAACTCAACACCATCCCACCCACATGCACACTGATGGAGCTTACACCAGCTGTTCCACTCAAGTGGATGGCAGGTGTTGGAATTGCCGTGAAGCAACTCCACCCTGGCAAAACCATGCCCCCAACAAGTGATTGTATAGTGTCACTTTTGGTTCCACTTGTCTCTGGCCTTTACCGGATCTTGTTCCGTGGTGTTTGTTAAAATATAACTTCCATTTCTTTTTTATTTCTGGTGCGACCAACTAGGTGACTCTGCCTGTGTTCTAACTTTAATATGGGCTGTCCTCATTTCCAGGGGCATAGCTGGGTCCTCCCTCCCCTTCTTCCAGAAGCAGGAAACCTCAATGCAGCAGAGAGTGTTGGCCTCCTAGCTCATGGGCCCTGGTGAAACTGCACTGCCTATCCCTATTGTAGCTATGTCCTTGCTTGTTTCCCATTTTCTATGCCCTTCTCTTTTTCTCTTGCTAACTCAGGGTTTGCTAATACTTTCAAAGCCATCTAGTGGATTTGGATATCTGATTCCCATTGATTTTGTTTATTGGAATATCTCGACCATTATTTTTTTTTAACCTTTTTTCTGTATAGCTCCCTCACTCATTTTATTGTTTTTTAGTTTCTCTGTCATCATCCTTCTTCATGTCATCCTGACCCTTCCCATCTTTCCCTCTGCTGTCTTTTTAGTTTCCCTACACCACACTTATACACTGTGTCTTAGCTGTAGTCTGCATCATACATTAATTTCTTCCCTGCCCCCATCACCCCATATGCCATCACCAGCCATCACCAGCCACACCCCATATGCCATCACCACCACATCTCTGCACTGTATTTTTGCTGCTGCTGTTATTAAAAGTTTTCTGCAAGTCCCTGAGATGTGATAGGTGGAACTAAATATGAAAGCTGGCATAGCCTAGCCAGTTACTGAATACTGACTGAGAGGTAAACAAAAGGCTCCAGTGTTCCACACCAGCTCTGTAGGGGCTTTGTTTATTATTTGGGGCTTGCTGCCGGATCACTAAAGGCAGTGGCCTCATAAGGTATGCTCCAACAGGCCTGGTCAGTACTTAGTTGAGAGTCCAGGAAGGGAAAAATGCAGGCTCGGGAAGATAGTATCATGTGAACTGTTTGAGCATTTACCCACTCCTCAACAAAGCAGACAGACGGTGTTTTCAGATGAGATGCTACCCTGCATGGTCAGCCAGGAGCCATGGAGCCCACCACCTGTCTGACGGTGGAGCTTGAGGATACATGCTCCCATGAGCCACGGAGCACCCACTCATGGCCCTCATGGAGCACTGCTGGGAAATACGGAGTGCTCTGTGTGGGGCAAGCCAAATAGCTCCATGGCAACAGGCAACCACTGAGCCCCTGCCCATATAAACTGGGTGCCCAGCCATGCCAGCAGACCAGCCTGCCACTCATAGGCACTGTGGGCAGGGGACACTGCCTTTGTAAGTCACAAGAAGTGGCCTAGAGCTCTGGGGAGCCCAGGTTCCCCAGTATTCACATTGGGGACATGTCCACTGCAAAGGCCAGCCCAGTGCACTTCCCCCTCCCCAATGTCTGTGGCAGAGGGAGTGCATGGTGGCTGCCTCTGTGGCCGGGGTAGCCACCCTGGGAGCTGCCCGTTCAAATCCTGCCCCACTCATTCCACCTGAGTGGGTGGTCTGTGGCTGTGCCACTCAGTGGCCACAAACACACACACCCTGTTGCCTTGCTTTGTTTAAAAATACCCAGACTCTGAATAGAATGTCTAACTTGCCCCCTTTTGTGGGTAACTCAAATGTACTAAGACAATGTAAACTTCAGCCAGAGTTTTCTGCCAGAGCCTTGGATGTTCTCTCAGTCTGTCTTCCTCTTTCAAGAATTTCCTTTTTCACTTTTGTGCAAAAAGGAAAAAAAAAAAAAAAGGCTTCCATTCTACTGCCTTTTTCTCACTGGGTGTAAACAGACATGAGGACCCAGCAGGGAGCAGACAGGGTCTGGACCGGGTCGGGCCACACAACAAACGTGCCCACAGCTGGGCTGCCAGGGTGGGCAGGGGGACACACAAATGTGCAGCTGCCTGGCCCCACTCCCGCCATGATGGGCAGCCATGGCAGCTGGCTATGGTGGACCCAATCCAGACTGTTTGCCGGGCCACAGCAGATGTGATAGCCCACTTTGACCTGATCAGGTGGACCTTAGCCTAGGCTGTGACCTGGATGTAGTCCGGGGATGAGAACCCAGGCTAGCTGCTGACACAGCAATTCTGGGCCAACATCTGGTAGCGCCTGCACAAACATGCAGGTGAGGTCCGGTGCAAAGTGGGCCACAGTGGCCCAACACCATGTCTCTTTTTACTCTCAGACACAGCTGACTGGACACCCATCTGGCAGTTCTACTCAACATTAGTCCAATACTGGCTCAGAAGGGAGAGTGCCATTTGGCAAATGACCCTGTGACAGTGTCACAGACTCCAAAACTGTGTAGAAGAATGGAAGCTTCTCTGCTGGATCTCACAGGTTCAGACTTCCCTCAGAGTCCAAATTCAACATACTGCTGATAGATCAGATTCTCTCGGCAATGTTAGTGATACCATATTAAGATGTAAAACTGAGGTGTTAATATTTAAAGATCATGCACCTGCTTAATAGTTGTTGATAATCCCAGTTAATATTTTTTTAGTCCAGGGGTGGGGAACCTCAGTCCCAGGGGCCAAATGCAGCCCACAACAAGTTTTTATGTGGCCCCTTTCAACTTCCTGGATCTGGGTCTTCGATCCAGTTCTTACCTCCAGTCACTGAAAAACTGAGCTCAAGGGAAGGGAGCAGAGATGAGGGAATGCAAACAAGGAGAAGGGACAATTCCATGGCACAGATCCATGATTTGGGCCCTCCTTTCCTCGAGTGCATCCCTTAAGCACCCCCGCCCCAACCTCTGTGTGGCCCTTGGAGCTTGTGCAAGCTTTCAAAGTGGCCCCAGGGAGGGAAAAGTTTCCCCATCCCTGTTTTAATCTTAGTTCATTATTATTAAGCACTGGACCTTTTCCAAGGACAATGTTGTGAGTACTCAGAGGTTGTATAAATAAATACAACAGTTCAAGTAATCAATTGTGTTCCATGAGAAACTATAGTTTCCCTTTTCTGCACCCTCTTTGAGACAATCATATTTTTCCTTTGCTACAATGACTAATGCCATACACCGTATTCCAGAGAGGGTCTAGCAAAAGATTTATACTATACAGTCAAGACAGCATCTGGTTTATTATTGTACAACCTGACATTTCCCTCGGGGAGTCCATGGTCTTCCATTTTTATTCAAGTACATGAGTCTACCATCTAATTGTCAGATGACTCTTATGCTCTGACATACAATAATCAGTAGAAATATGATTTCCATTCTGAAACATGTTCAAGTGCTTGCTAGCCTGACTTTTATATCATGTTCTTGAACAGCAGCTGTTTCTTCTGCTGCCATTGTTAGCTTTGTCTGCTTTCATTATACCATTAGTCTCCAAAATCTCATGTTTTCAAGGCATCCACCATTTAAACTAGGACTCTAGTATGTCATCAATAGATAAAAATAGCAGAACTTAATTATGGTGCCAGTTCACTACATTGTAATTATTGTACGAACAGCCTCCTTTGCCAACATATGTTGACCCAAAAAAAACCCACCCAACTCTCTCTTCATTAGATCTGGATTTAGAGCTTTTGAAAACTTTTTTTAAAATGTTGTTTTTATTTTTCACATATAGTTCTTTCAAAAAAGAATCTAAAAGGACACTAAATGTATGGCATAATTATCCTTAGTTTACATACAGCTGGATATTACTATTTTTGGCAAAACTAGAGAGCATTGCCAAAAATGCTCCACATATATAGCTGTGGAGCTATATATAGCCACATATATAGCTTGGGGGCTGTCAAGGTGTAGAATAGGAATGAAAGCTAGAGAAACTGCTAACCCAAATCCAGACTAGGGCTTCTTTAACAGTGCGTGGAAAACATACGTGACTGTGGAGGGCCGCCGCCTTGAACTGATCCAGACCAGGGTGTCATTCACACCCTGGTCAAGATCGGGTCTGGCCACAGAAGAAAGGTTCCCATTGAGGGTGGGGGGGAGGGGCAGGATGTCTTATGAATGGGCCGCCAGCCAGCCCCTCCCCCACACAGAACCTAGTGACCCGCCTCCCCCACCCCCCATGAGGGTGGCCTGGCCATGGCAGCCACTTTGGAATGGGCAGGGAACAGTGGGTTACCACATGGGATAGCTCGCTGTAGCCTGATTGGGCAGGCCGTTCTGCAGCCATGTGAGCAGATAGCTCGGGCGGTGACTCAGGCTAGCTGCCACCATGCCTGGGGAAACTCAGGGCCAAACATCTGAATGGCCCTGAACAAATGGAACAAATGGAACAATGACCATCATGTTTGTTAACACCCAGTGTTGACCAAATCATTAAACTCTTTCCAACTGAAAAATGGTAACAACAAAATATATACTTTTCTTACCCACCTCACAGGATTGTTGCAATGTTTGATTAGTTAATGTTTGTAAAGTGTAGGCTTTCAAGACTTTTAAAAAATGCTAATGGTAGCACTGAGATACAAAGGTGATAGATAATTTGCAAATACGCAGGACAGAAAGGTGTTATTAATAGCCTTGTTAAACAGAATATAAAAGACAAAATATTCCTTTAACAACGCTATATGAGCCTGATCTTACAGCCCTTAGTCTGGTGAGTAGTTCCACTGAAATCGGTGGGAAAGCTTGTATGGGGTGAAAACGGACGTAACACTAACTCTACTTAATACCACTTTAACACTGCTTTAACATTTCTTATGCATGTTGCAGGGCTGTATTGGTGCCCTATGCATCCCTGTAACATGCATAAGAAATGTTAAAGTGGTGTTAGCATTGTGTCTGTTTTCTCCCTAAGTGAAGGCTACAGGATCAGGTCCAGACTTTTATCTTTAAAATGATCCCAACGTGGGCTTTTTAGGAATAGGGCTTAAAAAGTGGTGGAAAAAGAAACCTTTCATTTTAAGAGCTCAAGGATATTTGCTCTCAGAAAATTCTAATATGTATGGGACTAGACTATGGGTTTGTCTTTCCAACCATAAAAAAAAAATTGCTTTATATTAGACCATTCACACACTTGGGGCCATTGCTGCTGAGAGCAGCAATCTGGCTTCTACTCAGTTTTCAGCTAGTCCGAATATCAAAGTTTGTACGTATGTGGCTGAGTTTCAGATTTGATTTTTGAGTTTAAAGGTTCTCCAGTGCTCATTCCGAGGATATATCACTGGCAAAGGCCAACCCAGTGCATCCCCCTACCCTTCTCCATGGTCCTTAGCAGGAGGAGTGTGTCTTTGTGCCTGCAGTAGCCACGCTTGAAGATGCCTATTTGAATCTCTCCCCACACACTCCACCTATATGGATACCCTGCAGAGGAACCACGCTGTGACCATGGGACTCCCGCTCCCCCATTGCCTTGGTTGTTTAAAAACACCCTTTCATGCATTGGGTTTTCTGGAGGAAAATTTACTCTTATTGTCCACAATACCATAACTGTCCAGTGACAGTTTTCCCAATACCTTGTTCCTGCAGAGCTGAGAGTAGACAAAGGGAATTTGTGACTATTGCTGCAAACCTTATTAGTAGTCTCAACTCATGAGAGATCTCCTGTTAACATCATTTCAGTAATGATTGCAGTCCCCACCTGTACAAATATATCACTGTGCTCAAAGGAGGCCTGATGTTGCAAAAAGAGTGTTTGGTAAAATCTCCACAGGATGAGGATCTTAAATATTCTGAGGATCGATTACAATTTTTATAATTCTTATTTTGGTCCATGAAAAGTAGTATGACTGTAGGTATTTTCAGACGTTACGAGATCACGCTCAGCCACAGTGAACCACGCTCAATCCCGCAGTGGGGCCAACGCGTCCTGAACGTCTGTTCAACGGCCGCCAGATGTTCACCACCATCAATACCCACATGGGGTCAAAATCAACCACGCTTCCGGAGCTCCCCGCCGGACCATCCCCGAAAGCGTGGTCAAAGAGATTCCCGACGGGAACCAACAAAAAGTAACGTCTGGCCAGCAACCACCAGCCGGAATCAAAGGAAATGATTCCCAGCCGGGGACAAAGCAGGCAATGAGCAACAACACAGGCTGGGGAGGGAGATTTAAAGGGCACACAGCAGCAGCCGGGACAAGCCGCCCCGGCGCCTTCCAGGTGCTTTGACCACGGCACGGTCCGTAAGTTCTGTTGCGCTGCCCCGGGCCGTGATCTGGCGACCCAATTCCCTGCCGTGGTCCCGGTCCCATCATGTCTGTTCGGGGCTTTTTTTGACCATGGGGGGGTGGTTGTTCGGTTCACCCCCGCCGGGAATCCACTGTGGTGAATCGGGACTGCATAACGTCTGAAATCACCCTATCATATTGAAAGTAAATAGCATTAATATAATAAAAAAAAATTTGTACTGGCACTATGGCCTTGCCAAGACTACAAAAAACAACACAAAATGTACTCCAAGGTGTTCGCAGCTCTAGATTACATCAAAAATTATAATTTAAAATTAACATCAGGATCATAAGGCAACGAACTTTTACAAAAACAAGATCTGGCTTCACACAATATTATTTCCGACAACTTTCAAGTCCCCCCCTCCCCCCCCCGCCTACCCCTATGCTGGCTGGGAGTTCCTCTGAGTTTCCCGCAAGCGATACTTGCTTGCTTGCAGCGCAAATTTAGCCACCGCTCGGGCCACCTTCGGAGAAGTATCCCTGAGCAGAAAAATAAGCTTTTGCAGATCAGATCGATCAGCTAGATGCCCCATATATTGACAGATTTGGGCTCTCAGCCCACTATACAATGGGCAATACAGAAGGTAATGTGGGAGGTCCTCAACAACCTTCTGCTTACATATACAGAGTCGGTCCGCATATCTCTGGGCGGCATACCTCCCCTTAAGAACTTCCGTAACCATAGACTGACACCGTAATGATGTAAACGCATGCCGTAGTCTAAATTGGGTAATCCCCCCTACATACGCTGGGCGCGACTTCCCCGCGGCCCAAAACTTATAGTATGGTGAAGTCTTAACATTGGCAACAATCATACGATTTTCTTGGAGGTCAATATGTTTGGATCTTTCCTTGATAAGTTTTATCCCCTGTTTACATGTATAATTCATAAAGAACTCAGAGGAGAAACCCAACTCATTGATCCTCCTTTTCACCATCTTCCACCAAAAGTTAATAGGACCTGGAGAGTTATAGCATTCTTCCAGGCACAGGCTAACCAGGGATTCTTGGTGGGCATATCTTGCTTTTAGCCAAAAACCGAGAATTAAATCCCCACACCTTCTTTCCCAGGATATCACCCCTGCCTCCAGGGTACACATGGCAGAACTTGTAGTGCGTGGAACCCCCGAAATAGCATTAATGGAAAAACTCATTCTTGGAAATCAAATATCTTTATTTCAAACAAATGCACCAATAAAATAAAAATGAGAGAAAAGGAAAACAGCTACTGTGTCAGAAGAATTGTTTGTAGACCGAATATATAGTAAGATTTCTCTGCAGGACATCCTGTATCCCACAACTGCGCTGCAGTATCATCAGGAAATATATGCAATTTTATGATATGGGAGGAGGAGAACTCATGTCTTTCTGGTATGTAAGTCAAAGAGTTAATGTTATATAGACAGTATGGATTCAAGATGATCCCTAATGGTTCAACACAGAACAACCACTCTTTTGGTATATAAAATATCTTTATTTTTAGCTTTCTGTCCATTTGCTCAACCATTATTATTGGCTATGTGGATCGAAGTCAATATTAACTTGTACTAAGATATTTTTTTCTTTTATTTCTTTTGGGTTTTTTTAAAGTACATATTCTTGCATTGGTGCTCCATATTTTAGTTTTACTCCTTTAGCATTAAATCACATACAGCAGAGAGGAAAATCACTACAAAACTTTTATTGGTTGGTGCCATCAGGGAGCATGACATGAGGCATTTGGAAGAAGGTCACCAATTGCTTATTGCTCTATGAATCATTGTGTTAACAAACTGAGAAGTCAATGGCAAAACTCCCATTGAATTTAACGGTGTAGAATTGTTCTGTGAATATCAAAATGGGTGTTTTCAGATGTGACGAGGCCGCTTGGCCCCGTCACGAAAACAATAAAGTCATCCCCCGCCGGGATGACCCCATCACGCCCTAACAGACGTGCCGGGGGATCCAGTGGGGAATTGGGGAGGGGGAGGGGCCGCGCTGTGCAACGTGCAGCCGCACAGCCCCGCCCTCTCCATGCTCCCCACCGCCCGCCCTCTGGGGAGACGGGCGGGCAGCAGGGCCAATGCCGCCGCAGCGTCTGGCCGAATCCACCACGGCCTGGAATCCCGCCGGTGCTTCCGGGCCGTGGCGACCGACCAGACGTTACTTTTCTTTGATCCCCGCTGGGGATCACTTTCACCACGCTTCCTGGGGAATTGGTGCGGCTAGCCCGGGAAGCGTGGTTGAAACTGACCCCATGTGGGGATTGAGCGTGGCGAACATCTGGCGGCCGCCAAACAGACGTGTGAGTCACAGTGACCACAGGTGGGTATTCACCGTGGTTCACTGTGATCTCGTAACGTCTAAAAATACCCAATGACACTAATAAAATGCTTACTCGCCATTATACAGAGAGGTTTTTCAGAACTTCTGCCATGTAACAATCGCTGTTGATTTTTGCCTGCCTTCAATAATTGCAGAATGCCAGTAGCTGATTAGTTTTTGCACTGAAGATTAAGCAGTAAGTATTGAGAGCTCATTTGGTAATCAAATTTTACAGTTGGTGTAGTAAGAGTTCTGTGTTTAGCTCTATTTCCAGAACAGTCAGTGCATCTATTGATCTGCAAGTTTATTATTTTTATGAGCTCCGTTTATCTTTGAAGCTGACTTGTTTAGGAAATTATCTAATGAGTCACACCTCCAAGGGGCAGTGATGAATTCACATTTGATGTCCTGCAAGGGAAATAAAGCTTAAATTGTCAACCATTTGCAATATGAAGCATAAAATATAAACTGCATGCCAAACTTCTCCTCCTAGTGAGGCTGCTTTTATAAAGCACATGTGGTGACTGTTTGCATTCAAGAGAACAAGAAAAGGAGGAGAGAGGGAAAGATCTAGTCAATATTGAAAGATCAAGCTATCCAGTGGGATAGCTTGCCTGCTAGCAGTTAGCGTGGGCACAAAACTCAATGATGTGAATGGGATTCACAGCCTTGTAAATTTCTAGCACACATTATTCCACCAGAGGACTGTGCTATTCGTGGTTTGAATAAGCATTTGCCATAATTCCACTGTACCAGCTTCTATTTTGATCTTTATGTTCTTATGGTATAGTAGAAAACCTTTTCGTACAGCATAGAGAGGTGTCCAGATGAAGCAGCTCCTACTACGATAGCAGGGGTGGCCAACGTTTCCTAATCCCGAGAGCCACATCATCAGGTTACCACAATGGGGCCAAAGAGCCGCATGTGGCTCTAGACCCACAGTTTGCCCACTTCTGCACTATAGCAATACAGTGAGCTCAGTCCTAAACATACTTGTGCAGGAGTAAGTCCCATTGATTACAGTGAGACTTACTCATGTGTTTAGGGTTGGGACCAATGTGTTTAAGAGCTGTGGAGCAACAACACATTTCTGGAATAAGGAAGGATCTGGATTAGCAAGGTCTGGATGAGGGGTTCCTACTGTACACCTGCTAACTGGAGTCAGTATGACTATTAGGAATGAGCACTCCTGCCCCACACCAATCAGTGAGTGTTTCAACTGCAGGCATATTTTAGTCTGCTATGCTTTCCTGATGATATCAAAACTTTTCTTCTTCCCTTCAGAATTGCCCACAGGATATTTTCCCCGCACCAACCAATAAATCAAACCATTATAAATAAAGCCAGAATTAACGTGTTTTTGACTAAGTCTTTCTTTCTTTCTTTCTTTTCAAAGCAAAAGGTAAATTGGGTAAGACACTTCTGAGTCTAAAAAAGATACATAAGTCTAGTTCATTGTGTGAAAAATCTTTGGGTTACAGCATTGCCTAGAACCTGCAATGTATTTGAATGTTTTCTAGCACTCTTATGCCATATTCATCAATCGGTCAATCAAAATAGTTGTCTTAACCAAAAGGTCACAACAAAATATATTAAAAAACAACAAAACGAATATATATGTACCAGGCCCAAATGGTCTGAATAGCCTAAAATAAAATAGTTACAACTTCAAAACACACCTATCAAAATACAATATCACATAGAATACCAACTTGCCATGGTACTGATGTTAGTAGAGCAGAACAAAGTAAACCAGGCACTTGGAAAACATTTAAAACCTCTTAAAATTTGCCTTGCCCTTCTCACGGCTTGTGTGGGCAGCACTTGACCCCTGAACGTAGTAGGATATTGAAGTGTAAGGCATCAAAATCAAACAGTACATACACTGGGGGGACCCCTCCAGAGTTAATACCCCTTTCAGTAGAATTGCCAGTATTTATCTCCAGCTTTAGTTGCAACAGAAGGTGATAGACAGAATGCTTAGAAGGTAAATAATAATAATAATTTTTAAAAGTATGCTGGACTATTGTTGCCAAACTATATAATGAATCATGTAAAGTTCAGTTGGCGTACATTACTTCATACAGCAGCATATCTCGCAGCTATTCAGCAACCCTAAACCCCAGAGATAGAGATTGGAGCATATGAACCATCACTCCCCAGGCTCTTATGCCCAGAAACCAAGTCCTCCAGATATTCTAATTGAGGTCATACGTTGCCGGCTGCTAAGAAGTAGTGAGAGTTCCAGTACTAAAATTCCTCCTTATTGTTTCCATCATTAACGCTAACCTGGCGACTTTGCTTGTAATGTCTTCGTTGTTGTTGGCCAATGGCCAGTAAATGGGAAATCTGACGGGGAGGATCCCAGTAGTCCTTGCGTAAAGGCCATTGGCCCAGGACCTCCTCCCTTACTTTGCTGTACAGAGGGCATACATTGAAAGTAGAGGTGTGCATTTCATTTCGTCCGAAGGCAGAATTCCCTGGAAAATGTCCCCTCCCCCCAACCCTAATTTCAGAGCCCCAATCCCAGGGCAGCACACAACACACCTCTGATCGGCCCCCCTGGAAACAGGGACCAATTAAAGTGTTGCATGCAACTGGGAAGAGGCTTCCCTGCTCTCCTCCCCGCTCAGATAATTTACTGGCAGGTCCCAGCTAACCTCTGCAGAGTGCAGCCTGGCAGGGGAGGCAGAGAGCAAGCTCAGCTCTCTGTTGATTGCAGAGGGAGGCAGGGAGCTGCCACCGGACTGAAGGCCAGCAGCCCGGGGGGGGGGAGGGGGGTGAGATGCCTCAATACTTTTTTTAAAAAAATTTAAAATTTCATTCTGTGAGAAATCTTGCAAGCTTTTGCATGCCTAGGTAGCAATAGAGCCTATGTTGTAAATGAGAGAGCACTGGTATTTCTATGGAAGACAAAAAGACAAAAGAGGAAAAAATTGGAAAGACAAAAATTATCCTGTGCACATCTTTAGTCAGAAAGGACTACTCTGAATAAGAAAGTCCATAGATCTTCCTCCAGCA
The DNA here is from genome assembly GCA_003113815.1 of Sphenodon punctatus. Lineage (NCBI taxonomy): Eukaryota > Metazoa > Chordata > Lepidosauria > Sphenodontia > Sphenodontidae > Sphenodon > Sphenodon punctatus. The sequence goes on from QEPC01007800.1 coordinate 387,544, forward strand.
GTTACTATATTACGGTCCACGACATGAAGGGTGGCTAAAGCATCTTTTACACAGTAGTCTGTTCTCATTGTTAATCATCCTTCGTGTTAAAGAAAATGGAAATTTGTCCAACTCTATATTCTAACCCTTCAGTATCCAAAACTTTCTCTCCATGGAAGTAGATACATACCATAATCAAATCAACTCTTGTCCTTCTTTATGGTCATTTCAACAGAGGGAACATCTTAAAGCTCTCCCTTAAAAGGCATGTTTGCATGCCCTCAAAACAGTCATGTATAATTTTCTCTGCACCACTACTCAATTTTCAGTGTCCATTTTCAAAGGTGGTTGCCTCTCGTGGAATATGTGTATCCATGTAAACTCTCTCTTGTCCAGAAAGTGTTTCTGGACCTACTTTCTGAACACACCAGCAAGGACAGTACTCCACTATTAAAGTCAATGGGAGTTTTTCCCATTGAGAGAGCACACTTGGTTTCTGATTCCTCACAAATATGCTACTCGTGCTCTGAAAGGAAGTACTTTGTGCTAGCCCTACAGATGGTAGAGATAACTTCCTCCCAGTGTATTGGTTTCTTTCCTCCCACCCCATTATCTGCCCACTTGCACGAAAGAAGGAGTAGTAGTATCACTAATGCCATTTTAGATGAGACACTATCATGCAGGTCCATCCATCCCCCACCTACCCAAGCAACCGTCAGAAGGTGGGGGGTGCGCACTCCCATGACACATGCACCACCCACCCATGCTCCATGAGTGACCATTAGAGAAAAAGCTGGGATGCCCCATGTGGGAGCAGGCAAAGCGGTGCATGGGGAAGGCTCCATGCACATCGCCGGCATGTGTGAACTAGGCCGCACACCCACCGAGGCGATAGGTCCGCTGACACCATGGAGAAATGGCATCATGATGACCAGAGCGGCACAGCGGCTGCTCGCAAACTGGGTTCCCTTCCCCCGAGCCCAACCACAGCGTTTAAAGGACACACATGCAAAATGAAACATAGCAGATCCAATACCATACCTTCCCTGACTGCACAATGCCTGAAAAATCTATCATCATGGAGGACAGCTTCAGTGACAGCCAGGTAAGTGAGTGGGAGCCTGGGGAGTGACTGGAACCAATGTTGTACGGAGCAGCCGCAAGATGACAGCTGGCAATTATGGTGTCCCTTGACAGGAGAGTACCAGCACAGTCGTGAGCAGGAGACTATCTTCGAGGGCCCCATCCATGCAGGCCACACTCCTCACAAGCCTTGCACCCAAGGGCATGCCCTGGGCCCAAGAAGAGTCTGGGGAGCGAAAGCCACAACACAGGGAAAACTTGTGAGATGCTACTGACAGGGCCAGCCCCAGGGTTTGTGAGGCCATGTGCGAAGTCTTGGTGCGGGACCTAATTTGCATAATTGGGCCCCACCTAATTATGCAAATATATACATTTACATAAAACTTACTGCCTCTGGACAGGAAGGATTCCCATTCTCCAACCCTCCAAGCAACTATGGAGAAGCATGGCCTCCTAATGCTTGCCCCCCTCCCCAGCCAAGTGTCTACCACCACTCCCCAGGAGTGGTTCCACTGCAGGGGCAGTCAAGCAGGCAGTGAGGCAGGCACAGAGAGACTGACTGCATCCACTGCCTTACTGGAGGAGGGGGTGAGCTTAGCCAGTCTGGCCTCCAGGGCCTGTTGCTTCTTGCTGCTGGTGCCACCTGTGCCTTGTGCATGCATGTGGTGCGACCGGTCCAGAGGTGCTGCTATCAAACACACCAGACACCGAAAATGCAGCTAGCTTATTAAGCGCATTATGCCATGAAAAGAGACATATAACCAGTTCAGTTGTGCCCCCATAATCAGTTCATGCTGCCCCCACCCCATAACCAGTT
>QEPC01007800.1:389522-440309 GCA_003113815.1 Sphenodon punctatus
CCACAGAGCCATTTTACAAGGAGCTGGATGGGTTCCTTTGTGTGAATGGGGAGACTGTGGCCTCCTGCAACCGGGGAAGCAACTTTACCAGGGGGAGGAAGCGGGTGGAGGAAATACCCCTGCTCCCAAACCCCCTACCAGAGGCAGTTCCCAGTGGTGAAGGTGTTCCTGGTGTGGAGGGCCACCAATCAACCATCCCGCAGCTGGTGTCTGCAGACTCCCAGGGCAACGTCACCCTCCACCTATGTGCTGAACCCAAAAGAACAGGCCGGGCCCAACGACAGGGTTGCAGAAAGAGGGGGAAGAGGACACAGACGCCAGCCAAGAGGAGGAGCCAATGGATCCAGGTAGGTCACAGCATCTGTGGTGGGGTGGGGGTGGGTGCCCAAGTCAGGGAGATGGCTGATACCAGTCCCTGCGGAGAGAAGAGCAATGGCCCTAACAGCCCCCAATACCTTGTTCACAGCTCCTCGTGGCATCATCACCAAAGAAGAGGAGGATCAGCCACCACAGGAGCCAGAGTCCTGGTGGAGGAAGGTAAGAGGAGCTGTCCCCAGACCAATGATAAGGGACACAGTGGGACAGGAACCACACGACTGGGGAGGATGGGGCACCAGACAATCAGGTGAAAAACCAAATACACGAGGCTGGGATAGAGTGACAGTAAAAATGGCCACACATCACATGGAGGGATGCATCCGCACAGGGTTGGATGGACAAGGGCCAATAAGGTACCTGGGATGGGGGACCAATCTGATAACACAATGTATGGAATCCCCAATTGCATATATCTGCCGCACCCTGCATGCTGCAGGAGTTCCTGTGCCCCAGGCGATAAAGGCCAGACACCATCCCAGTCAGACATAGTAGTATTGGTTAGGTACCTTATGTCAAATTTTAATCAATGCCGTGATTGATGGTCGTATCAAATGATATCAAATGATAAGGTTTTGATTAATAACTTTCTATCAAAAATGATGTCATAAAAAGGGAAAAGTTTGTTTTTACTTTTAAAGGGAAACTGTTTTTAAAATTGTTCCCAAAATTTAGGGAAGCTGTTATTATTATACACGGTGTAGTTAGTGGTATTTTAAACAATTTAGACCCCCCCCTTAAAAGAAACTAGCTTTTAAATTATGATAATGACATTTTTAATTTGGGGGGGGGAAACTGAGGCACGATTGTAAAAGTGCTAAAATTAATAAAAGAAACAGGGTTTAAGGTACATTTAGCGACAAACAAACCACGTCAAGTAACAAACAGCCAGTTAAACTCCCATGAACACACATAAATCTTATATAATTTTATAACAATCTTATTTACTAAACATATCTAATTTTTTCCCACTGTTTCCTAATTACTTTGCCCCACACTAGCCTACAATCCCTATATTTCCCCTATATAACATAGGTCTGTATGCCTGTTAATAACGTTTGCTTCTGCTCCTAAATCTATCAAAGTTCTTATAAGTTTCCCATATATTAGCATATATACATAAAGTCTCCCTTGGGGGTGTCTTAATAATTTCCCCTGGTGTTTCCAGTTAATTGTTCCTCACTAACTCCTCTTTCCCCTACACCAGGAGTGGCAGATCTATATGGCAATCTTCCTCTGAAATTAGCACCCCCTAAAAAGATTTCCATTAAAATTACTCTCATGCGTTGTCTATCCTTACCCCTTCTTGGTGTACTACAAAAAGCACCCCCTCTTATTTCAGCTTCCCAATTAGGCTGGGGCCTGGCATATTTGATTGTATTTCTCCCACACGAGAGGGGTGACTTGAATGTGCTAGCTTTTAATGAAATATTCAAACTATAGGAGGAGGCAATGGGGACCCGTATCTCTAGGCACATGTGCCTAGAGATAAGGGGTCCCACTGCCTCCTGACAAACACATCACGTCAAGTAACAAACGGTCATTTAAACACACATAAAAAGGAAAAAGTTTGTTTTTACTTTTAAAGGGAAACCGTGTTTAAATGGCTGTTTGTTACTTGACGTGGTGTGTTTGTCAGGAGGCAGTGGAACATGGTTTGTTTGTCGCTAAATGTACCTTAAACCCTGTTTCTTTTATTAATTTCAACACTTTTACATGCATGCCTCAGTTTCCCCCCAAAATTAAAAATGTCATTATCATAATTTAAAATCAAGTTTCTTTTAAAGGGGGGGGGGCTATATTGTTTAAAATATCACTAACTACACCGTGTAATAAGGGTGTCCCTATATTTTGGGGACAATTTTAAAAGTGGTTTCCCTTTAAAAGTAAAAACAAACTTTTTCCTTTTTATGTGTGTTTAAATGGCTGTTTGTTACTTGACGTGGTGTGTTTGTCACTAAATGTACCTTAAACCCTGTTTCTTTTATTAATTTTAACACTTTTACATTCGTGCCTCCATTTCCCCCCCCCAATTAAAAACTATCATTATCATAATTTAAAATCTAGTTTCTTTTAAGGAGGTCTAAATTGTTTAAAATACCACTAACTACACCGTGTATAATCTGATCTGTCGTGATGTAGCTTTCGTAGTCCCCCGCTTGTGGCGCTTCTGGAAAAGAAGGTATAAGTCTAATCAAAAGCCAGGTTTATTATTTTTGGTCTCTCACTACGATCGATAACATGCATGTCCTCGGGGTATAAACGATCGTGAAAAAATGTCCGGAGCTGCCTATAAGCCTCTCTAGCCACATGTACCAGCACCAATTGCAGTAGCGTGTGCATCAACATCCAGGGGTTTTCACATTTTTCTATTGTTCTCAGCATCCAGGCCGTCTCAAGCACGGTCTCGTTGTCCAGCCTAAGTACCTTTAGTTTATAAGCCACCGCCATAATTACACATAGAACTCTGTCGAGGCCCAAATGAATGACTGCGTAATGAAGCTGTTCATTTGTTTCAAAATCATCATAATACAAGCATTCGTGAACCATCCTATACCAACGGCATTGGTCATGTTCCTTACATTTTTTCCTGACAACTGATTTTGTACACATTTACAAAGGGAATATACAATAGCTGCTTTAATAATAGGGGACATAGCATCACCGCTCTCTTCTGTCGCTAGATCTGTAGAAAAAGAACACATTATTCTTAGCCGTCTCACGTATATCGTTATGGTTCTGTTTGATCCGGTGGGCCCCCCTTGTAGAAGTAGCATTGCCCCTGACCCTGGGGGTCACATTTATAAACTATAGAGTCATATTTGAAAAGATTCTTCAATTCCCCTCTTGCATAGTCCCTAGCCAAACATGTCATCACCAACTTAACTACATTAGTATCCTCCCGAATATCCTCCGTACTTTTGTCTCTCTGTTGAACTTTCTCCCTATTGCGGCAGAATCTGCAGATGCACAGTATGCCTGGATAAAAACAGTTGTGGCTGTCATCATCATCATCCGATGAATCCTCTTCAAAAAACTGATAAAAACAGGGAAAACATTTTTAGACGCATCCCACCCCACACCCCCTGTGCACACTCCAGCCTTCTCAAATGTTTACCAACCTCCTCATAAAAATTCTTGGTCTTCTTGCTTGGCGGCACCCCGTTGTGTGCGTCCTAAATACAAACAGGGCCTTTAAAACAAAACCCATTAAAATGATCCTATACCATGACAGCCTCTTACAAACCCTTTGATGTACCTTATTTTCAGGTCCTGACTGTACTTTCTCATCCTCCAAATCCTCTATGATGCTTACATCATTCTTTGTGGCCCCCCATGTTCCCAGGCCATCTATTTCCACATCATCTTCATCGTCTGACACAAACACGCGGCTCCCCTCTGTGATGGCGTTCAGATCCATATAGACATCCTCCACCTCATCCATCCTCGCAGCCATCGGCACATACACAGGTTCCTGTCGTTGGTCCAAAACACCTCTTTTAGCTTATTAACACATAACACATGCGGCAGCGACGTCTACTCACTGGTTCGCTCGGATTCTCCAGCAAAACACAGCGTACCCTGTTCATTCTGTTTTCCTCATCCTAATCAAACGAAGGCTGGGGCATCACTCCGACATTACTGCGAATGTACAGTCTTTGATACAATAAACGGTTTGGTGCATAGGGTGGAAACTCCAGAATCTCAACATCATTCTGGGTCTTGTGATCTTCCATGGTTGCAGGCTAAAAACCCTTTGACAAATGAGCTCTTTTTATACACTTAAAACACCCTCTCCCTTTACGGAAAAGGCTTCCAGTTGGTTCCTGCCCAAAAATTCAAATGGTGCTCTCCTTTCCGCTTGGCCCCACCCTATCGTACGCTGTGACATCACACACCTCTGCTTGCTCTCCACCCTCTAGGGGATGTGACATAGCCACTTCTGATTGGCCCTGAAGAGGAGACATTCCACCAACAGTCTTCGAAGAAGCATCATGTCTCGGACCCCCTGTATTTTTACTTCTCCTTGTACGGGGTAAGCAAGCCTTTTCATAAAACTTATTTTACTTTCATATAAAGTCTACAAACTTTTCATACTATTGCCTATTGTTTGTGTCTTGACTGCATGTTTAATCTGAATACTCTTTTTACGGCATGTTGCTCTTTCATATAAAGTCTACACTCTTTTTTTACTGGGCTTTCTTGCTTAAAATATATCTTGTTTTAACACTATGCTTCAAGTGAATAAACCTTTTTTACATTAAAGTTAAAACGTGAATAAAGTTTAAACATGATTAAAGTGCTGCTTTTAAAGATGTTACAGCAAAGTTTCAGTTAGTGTATAAGCCTTTTTTTACATTATAAAAGTTGCTTAAAGTTCAACAAAATGGTCGCTGACAAAACTCTTTCAAAATGGCCACTATCATTTGATAAGTGTCATTAATTAAATGTTGACATATCAAAATAAAATTTTGACCTATCAATTAAAATGACAGATCAAATAAAATTTTGACATATCAAATAAAAATATGACAGATCAATTAAAATATGACAGATCAAATAAAATTTTGACAGATCAAATAAAATGTGACATATCAATAAAATTATGACAGAACATTTTTGATAGAAGGTTATTAATCAAGACCTTATCATTTGATATTATCTGATACGACCATCAATCATGGCATTGATTAAAATTTGACATAAGGTACCTAACCTATACTACTAGACACCATAGCGCGATGGCATTCTGACCCCCTCCTCCATGTCAGGCTGCCAAAGCAGGTCAGTCAGATGTCCCTCTGCCACTACAGCTGTGTACAAGGCATGTGTAAGGTATGGGTGTGGAACATCTGAACTAATGCTTCCATCCTCTGTCTGTCCATAGATGTACAACCTGGTTGGCTGCAGCCTGGCCCACCCCCAGGGCCATGTGGCAGCGCGAGGTACAACTTGGACCTGAGGGCACTGAACAGGCAAAGGAGGGAGGGTCTTGCAAGGGAACTGCTGCAGGAAACCACGAGTAAGGCAGATGAGATGATGGGAGTCATCCAGGGGGCACAACAACAATGGGTTGGAGGAACACCCTAAACCATCAATTACTAGACTGCACAGGAAGCAAGGCCTTATTCCCCTGTCGTGCATAAGCACCTCCCTGCACCCTTTTTATCCCCATGCTCTGCCTGACAGATGCTGCTGCAGCCCCTTTAAGAACTCTGCAGAGAGCAGACACAATCAGGGGAGTGAGCCAGGCAGCAACTTATTTAAGCCTGTGGAAGCCTACAGTTCACTGCTGGTGATTGAGCTCTTGCACAGAGTTCAAACTGACAACTAATTTTCTTGTTCTGTGATCCTGCAGTTCTCCAGTTGTCAGTAAGTGTCTTGTGCTTTTGTGTGTTTCTTGTTTACTTGTCTTTATATTTTCCTGTTAAGGCCACTGTCTCTGCTCCCATTGTGCCTTCCTTCCCTCCTATTCCCTGGGGGTTCCCAGCATGCCTTGCCTTCCCCTCCTCCCTCTCTGCATTTTGTTTATTAGATCAATAGCTCTACTGAATCCTTCTCCCTTTCTCCCTTCATTATTCCCTGGGCCCGTTGTTCCCTTATTCCCCTGGAGCTCTGTCTCCCACAGAACCTGCACTCCTATTTCCTGGGATCAGAAAGGTGTGTAAGTCCAGTTTCTCCCTGTTATTCCAGTCCCTCTGCTACTAGCCTTATTCCTCCCTCTCTGCTTACTTTCCCAGGGTGAAAATACACTTGACAGCTGGCCACCAACACACCCTAGGAAACTTCAGGGCAAACATCTGGCCAAAGCAGATTCAAGCAGGCCTAAGTGAACCACTGTCATGTTTGTTAACTGTGTTGTATAGCATGTTCGAGTATAGCTTCCTGCTGTGCACCTACCCCACTGCATCCTTTCCCTTGCTTGTCTCATTGTGTGGACCTGTTCCCTCTTGTATTCCTCTCTGCCCACCACTGTCTGCACTCAGGATCTCTGGTTAGCTTGTTCCCTGCTTCTGTCTGTCCACTCTGTGTATGTCCTACCATAGTATAGTCTGTACTGTATTTCCGGGTCTGTCTGGCATTCAAACTCCCTCGCTGTGATGAACTTAGGGTCTCTGCCTTGGGCTTGGCCCATATAAGAGCCTGAGGAAAACCGGATAGCTCTATGGTGCCTCTTCTCCCATCTTCCCCCACCTCCACCCTAACAGATGGACCATTAGTCTGATCCAACATCTTGCTTCTTCTTTTCTTATACCTTATTACAGCACTCTATCATACAGTTACTTTGTGACAATAAAATTTCTAAATCAGTTTCCATGTCCTTCAAATGAAAATTGGAGTTGGGTCTAATTAAGACTCTTAATTTAAAGTGATGCCCAACTTGAACTTGCTACTTCAAACAGGCAGGCAATGACTCATCATTCAAAGGATATGTTTAATTGGCCACTATATGCTTTATATAATAATTAAAAGCAGGAGTCTTGTTTGTCAGTTAAAATCTTAATTAGCCAAAATAATTAGGTGCTGGAGGCATTATATGGACAAAGTAAATTGTATTGGCATAAGCTTTGCCTGTTTAATCAACCAAGACACAAGGAAGTTGCACACAAATCACCCTTTTTTAGTATTGCTGGAGGCTTAATGAAGGGTTTAGATACCCAGCTTCAGCCATGCTCTTAGTTTCTCATATGGTGCAATGTTTTTACTGGACCTGAGGCAGAGAGCTGCTGTTGAGCAGCATGCAGCAATGCTGCTGCCGACTGCCTTCGGAAGAAGCTTGTTTGCACTGAAAGGGACCTATGTTCTTCCCCCCCAAAAAAGTTTAATCTTTTAAAGTGTATTAGCTAATGTACTTAAATATAGCCCCTTTCCATTAATGGTCAATAAGCCATGGGTTAAACTTTTCAAAGCCATGAGCTCATATAATATTTTCAGACGTGACCACCAAGAGCCCTAGTCACTACATTGTTTTTTTTAAATCTGCGGGATAGTGGGTGGGGCAGCACATGGCAGGGTGGGTGGGTGGGGTGAAACATGACAGGAGTCCAACAGTGATGTGCCCAGTTTCCCCCCGTGGGAGGGGCACTGTCTCTCCTGCTCACTATGCTGGCCCCCAAGTGTGACGGCTGAAATTGCCTGCCCTGGGGTGTGCAGCTGTCTCCCATATGTTGCAGGGCTGGCATGCTTCTCCAGTGGGTAATTAGCTTAATGTTTTTGCTTCTTCTGTCTCTCTCTCTCTCTCTTTGTAGGAGGGACATCTTGCCCTTTCAAGGCACCTGAGGAGATCATCTCAAGCATTTGGTGCTTTGGTGCCTTGCTGTATTTGTGCTGTGTTCAGAACTGAACATGCTTGCGCTGTATCTACAGGAATCAGAGATGTAAAAAGACAACTGCAGGCATTCCAGTCATCACTCTACCAGGGTAGGATTCTCCAAACGCTTAGAACTCCAGTTCTGCCCACGTGCATTCTGTGCATCCTAAAGCGTTAGCACCTTTGCAACTCCTTTGGGAGATGATTCCAGAGTCTATTAGGTTTCACTATTAGGAAGTCTGTCCTGATATTCAGTTTTAATTTTTGTAATTCCAGCCTATTATTTCCAGCTGTATCCTCCTAAGTGGCATGCTAACAAACTCTTTTCCATTATTCGTGCTAAGACTTTCATAAAATATTTAGAGATGTCTACCATACCCATTCCCAGTCACTACTTACAGCATGATCCAGAAGCTGTTTATTTAGTCCTGGTGCTGCTTCTTTGTGCTATGAGCCCCTGTGCCAAATGGTTTCAGGTCAGCCCCATGAGGGGCATTGTTAGATATTTCCATGTGTGTGAATTCAGGTGTCAGTAGGGTGTGTTTTTAATCAAATTTTAAAAAGCAAGTCAATCCGTACCCGCATTCGTTAAAGCTGAACAAAAACACAGAGCAGTTGAAAGCTCCCCCTTCTCCCCTCTTAGAAACACTAAATTTAGGACCTAGAACAGATTCTCATTTTCCCTTTAAAATAATAGTTTCTGTTTATTTTTAAAGTGGTAGCTAAACTAATACGATTTTGTAATTGTTGTGAAACATGAAGGGAGAAGGTCACCCTAAATTGCACAGTGCATGTCACTCTCAGCTGTCACTGCTGCTGTTGATAACACTAACAGGTGCATTGATGTCTCTTCCATGCGACATTCATTCAGCTGATCCTACTGTCCCTGACAATAAACACAGGAAATTGGTTCTTTCACTTGTAAGCCTTCAGGTTTACTAGGGCTATCAAGTTTTAAATAGACCTACTATACAAAAGCTCGCTCACAGATTCCGGATATATCTTAATTATAATTTTGGGGTGGATTTATTTCATTTATGTAGTAGGAATCTCCAACTGCATTTCTGTATTTAATTAAACTGTTTAGGATATTAAATATAAATATTTAACCCAACAGTAAAACAGCCATAAGAAAAACAAAAAACAGTGCTTTTTTTAAAAAAAAACAACCTTTCAATGTATTATTTTTCTGTCCCTCTCTTAGTGCATCCTAGCATCCTGACTGCTGCATTTTGAATGTGTTTTGGAGAATAATAGAGTTCTCTTCCTTCCCTGTGCGTAAATGGCTTCCTCAGATTGTGTCCTCCAGCTACAGTCGTATACGGATAGGCATTTCTTTGATATGCAGTATTGTTTATGGTGTTCTGTGGCTAATTCCTGACAGTGCAGTCCCCTGGTTATGTAGCACTGGTGCCAGCCATTAACACTGGTGGAAAGTCCACTCCTTTCAATGGGACTTGTGCTAGCACTAAACAGTCTGAGGAGTATGTACTCAATCTGAAACCACACAAACTGACCGTAATCCACTTTAGGGGCCATTTATTTATTTATTTAGTACATTTATTAGCCGCCCACCATGCAAATGGCATCCCAGGGTGGTGTACAGTTCCATAAAACAACATACAAAATAAAATATTTTTAAAATCCAAGCAATTTAAAATCAAAATAAAACAAATAAAAATAAAAAGGTAAGGGAGAGATAAAACCCTAACACACACACCCCTCCTCCCCAAAGGCCTGGGTGAACAGCCAGGTTTTACAAGCCCGCCGGAATGTCAAAAGACTTGGGGCCAGGTGAGCTTCCTCCAGGAGGGAATTCCAAAGTCGCAGCCCGGCTACCGAGAATGCCCTCTCCATTGTGGCCCCCCGCTTAACACGGGGGACCTCCAAGAAGGCAACCCCGGCAGACTGAAGGTGCCACTCTGGGACGCGGAGGGTGAGGCGGTCCCTGAGGTACGAGGGGCCCACACTGTGAAGGACTTTATAGATCAATACCAATACCTTGAACCTGGTTCGAAACACTATTGGCAGTCAATGCAGAGTCTGGAGCACAGGTGTTATATGCTCCCAATGACCTGTCCCCATCAAGAGCCAGGCTGCCGCATTCTGCACTAGCTGCAGTCTCCGGACCAAGAACAAGGGCAGCCGCATGTAGAGCGCGTTACAGTAGTCCAGCCTCGAGGTGACGAAGGCATGGACGAGGGAGGCCAGGTCCGGCCCGGAGATGTATGGACGCCGCCACCGCACTGGATACAACTGGCGGAAGGCAGCCTTCGCCACCGTCTCCACCTGTTGATCCAGGCGGAGATCCGAATCCAAAACCACCTTCAGACTCCGAACCTCCTGAGCTATAGGAGGGCAGCCCCCCCCTATCAGGAGGGCCAACACATCCCTCGCCCTCCCCACAACCATCACCTCTGTCTTATTGGGGTTGAGCTTCAGTCTGCTCTGCTGCATCCACTCTGCCACGACCTCGAAACACTGGGATAGCAACAAGACAGCAGGGTCTGGGTCAGTTGAAAAAGAAAGGTACAGCTGAGTATCATCAGCATATTGGTGACATCACACCCTGAACCCTCTCACGATCTCCCCCAAGGGCTGTGTATATACATTAAATAATAATGGAGACAGAATGGAACCCTGTGGAACGCCGCATGATAAAGTGCGGGGGCAAGATGTCTCCTCCCCCAGCACCACCCGCTGGCTTCTCCCTGAGAGATATGAGCTAACCACTCAAGAACAGTCCCGTCCAGACCCCCCAGGTAACGCAGCCGTCTCAACAGCAGCCCATGGTCCACGGTATCAAAAGCGGCCAAGAGATCTAGCAGGATAAGAAATGTAGAACATCCTGCATCCATCTCCCGGCGGAGATCATCCACCAAGGCCACCAACGCTGTCTCAGTGCCATAGCCAGGACGTAACTCAGATTGAAAAGGGTTTAAGAAACCGATGCCATCTAGATGTGCCTGGAGCTGAATCGCCACTGCCCGCTCAATAACCTTCCCTAAAAAGGGAAGGTTAGAGACAGGTCGGTAGCTGGCGAGTGCGTCCACATCTAATGATGGTTTCTTCAGCAGGGGGCGCACCACAGCCTCCTTGAGGCTGGGTGACAACCTCCCCTGCCGCAGGTATGCGTTAACTGCTCTTGCCAACACCATCCCCAATGTCTCCCTGAAAGCTTTCACCAACCAGGATGGGCAAGGATCAAGTTCTCAACTGGTGGCTCTCACAGACCCCAGGACATCCACCACATCGGCTGGCATCACTTCCTGAAACTCTCCCCACAAAGTTGGACCAGACAGGTCCTCCATAACCTCACGCTCTTTACCCACTGTCCCCAACCCGGTGTCAAAGTTGCTCTGGATCTGAGTGATCTTGTCTGCAAAGTAGGTGACAAACTCTTCACAGTGAGCCTGGGACAAGTTCCCGTCCAGGCGGAGGGAAGCTGGACTAACCAGCCCTCACACCACCCGAAAAAGCTCCGTAGGACGTGACTTTGAAGATGCTATGAGGGCAGCAAAGAACGCCTTCTTTGTTGCCCTCACAGCCTCAACATAGGACCACAAATGGGCCTATGGAGAAGTCGGTCAGAGTCGGAGTGAGTCCGACGCCAGCATCGCTCTAGCCTCCTGCCTACCTGTTTCATACACCGCAGCCCCTCAGTAAATCAAGGGGCCCTGCAGTGATGAGACGGAGGCAGGGGGCGTCTCAGAGCCACCCTGTCAATGGCCGCCTCCAGCAAGCTGTTCCAATGCTGAACCAGCTCATCGACAGAGTGGCTGTCCAGGTCCAAGGTTAATTCCCTCAGGACCCCTTGGAACCGCTGGGGTTCCATCAGCCTCCGAGGGCGGACCAATCTAACTGCATTTACAATGCAAGATTTTGTTGTTGTTTACAAATATGCTATAGTGTAAATGAAGTCCAAGCCTATACTCTTAAATTGGATCTAATTTTAGTTTGGAGTTAAAGGAAGCAGGACTTCATTTTTCTCAATAAAAATGGGAGTTATTTGTGCACATCTAAGAGGAGAAGATGCCCAGCATGTTGTAAAGGAGAACCTTACAAAGCAAAAAGAATAAATCCACCAGGCAATTACACAGAAATTGCCATTGGGAGTTAATTGGCATCCTCTTTCCTTGGTGGAAACTAATGCTTCTTCCAACTGGAGAAACAATTGGAGACAGGTACCATAATTACATTTTCATATAAACAGTAATTAGATTTTATTAATGTAGCCAGGCTTGAATTCTTCCATGTCATGTCATACGCCTAATGGATAATAAAATTAGCCACCAAACTAAAGACAAAATACAGACCTTTCGCTGCCTGTTTCAGTTAATCTGAGAGGGCTCTGCTTCAGCTCCCTAGTGGCAGTGAACCTGGCACAATGAGGCTTAATTTTAATATTGCACAACTAATGGCCTAAGTAGGAACTGAAAATGGTGATCCAAGGACTGGATATCTTGAGAGCTATAATGTTGTGGTATTTTCAGTACTGAATGGTAATAGGCTAATTCTGCACATTTAAAGACTTATGGTGGAATCTTGATTCGCACTGTGGAAATAGCAGGGGTTTTGTCACTGACTTTAACAGGGGCTTTGTTGAACAGCAATAACTTTAGTGCCCATATGAATTCTGTTCATCCTAAGTGTTAGCACCTGTACACCTTAGTCTTAAAGTGCAAATTACGTGCAAATAACAGAAATATAATATAATGTATCCCTTCATCTGATTTCATCCTATTTGGTTTGTCACCAAATCCCATAATTCTCCCTCAGTCCCCAAATCTATATATGAAATGTTCCCTGCAACCCTCAAGATCAGATTGTCACCACCTACTGCTTCCTGTGAAGAATCCATCGAAGTTAGGAAGGATAGACTAACCGAAATATTTGATCAGACCAATCGCCCAATTAGTCCAGTATCCAATGCAATATCCTGGATTCTTCAGAGTACAGTATGTGAGACGTAGATAAAAACATAATTGCCATACTGAGGCAGACCAATGGTCCATCAAGCCCAGCATTCTGGTGGGGTGCATTTTGCTGGGTGGAGATGGGTGGAGGTGTCTGTGTAAACACCGCAGGCAGTGGGTGTAGGTATGTGCATGCTCCCACGCAACACCCATCTCCACTGCCAATTGCTCCGTGGGTGGGTGGAGATGGGTGTTGCGAGGGAGCATGCACACACCTGCACCCACCACAAGTGGTGTTTACGTAGACACCTCCACCCAGTGAAACTGGGTGGAGGCATTTCGTGTGAAAAGGGCCTATGTTGCAGGGCTGCAGTGTTGCCCTGTACCATGTATAATAAAATGTAACACCCATTTTATCGGTGTTAGAGTGTCTGTGTAAAAAGGACCTTTGTGCAAGAGGTTGGATAAGAAAAAAAAAGTTTTCATTTTTTGTCCTTGTTTTGCCCTTCTACTAATGTTACTCCATAAATGTTTCTAAACAACTCTGATATCCTGTCACAAAGATTATCTGGTCATGGCCACTCCTTTTTACAAGAGTTGACTATAAATGTCTAGTCACTTTGCTTCATTATAGCATACTATTGTCTCACTCATTCATGGAATGAGCATATGAAAACAAGCAACTGTCACTGCACATGAATGACTACTACCGAAAATGAGCTTGTTTCAGTGTTTGGTAGTATGTAATTTTCATTCAGAATTTCTAAATGAGCATCCAAATCACAGTTAAACTTTGCAAAGCTGCATTCCTTTAGCCCTAGTATGGAGTAATCCATACCCCTCCAATCACTGCCAGCTTTCAGCTGTCACAGAGGTCTAAGAACACTCTGAGCAAAAGTCATGAACAACCATAATTAATTAGTTTGTCTAATCTCTTTTTGAATCCAGTTATACTATTTACCTTCACAGCATCCTATGGCAAGGTTAATTCTGCATTATGTGAAAAAAGTACTTCCTTACTGTCAGGAAACCACCCCCCGAGAGGACTGACAAAGCACAGCATCCCCAGGATATAAATTTATAAAATAAATAAAAAAGTAAGAATCCCTCCTGTTTTTTCCTACTCCCGAGTAGCCCTTGTTCAGGTAATACTCCTTCCTTTCTGTTCCTCTGGGTCTCTCATTGGATTCTTGAGATCCCTCTCTTACTTGACGAACATTGGTACCAGCCTCTGAGCTGGTGGCTTACGATCCTGAGGGGCTGTTTCACCTTCCCCCTTGGGTGCTTCAGGCGTGGCTCTGACACTTTTGTTCATTTTAGTAGACAACTAATCTCATTGAGTGCCGTCTATTTAATATTATGTGAACAGGTAAAGAATAGTTCTCTACTCACTTTCTCTGCACACTCATGATTTTATATCTCTATATCGCATACCCCCTTGGTCATCTCCTTTCTAAGCTGAAGAGTGTGCTAATCTTTAAATCTTGCTTTGTATGGAATCAATTCAGTATCCCTAATAGTTTTTGTTGCCCTTTGCTGTGCCATTTCCAGTTCTTCTATATCCTTTTTGAGATGGGACGATCAGAACAGCACACACAGTATTTACATCATGGACACACCATGGATTTATACCGTAGCAAACTCACCAAGGTGCACAGGCCAGAAGTAGCTAATAGACCATGCAGAGTTCAGCCCAATGCTAGGTGGAGTAAACCCTTAAACCCTGT
The DNA here is from genome assembly GCA_003113815.1 of Sphenodon punctatus. NCBI lineage: Eukaryota > Metazoa > Chordata > Lepidosauria > Sphenodontia > Sphenodontidae > Sphenodon > Sphenodon punctatus. The sequence continues at coordinate 403,853 of QEPC01007800.1, forward strand.
ACATGATCCCCACTGAAACACAAGGCCCTGGGACCCCATCGCTCTCACCCCTGCAACCCCAGAGTGCAGGATCGAGCACATACCCAACCACCAAGAGTATGCAAGCTCCAGCCACTCCACCTTGATCAGGGTCAACAGCCCCTTGCCCTGGCAGTAGCAGCAGCCCCACAGGGCCCAGCTAGCCATCTGCCAGCTGAAACTCACCCTCACGTTCTCGCTAAATCTCAGCGAGAATTGGCTTCTTGCTGGGATTTGCGAGAATGAGAATGAGTCAACAATCAGCTGATTCTTGACCTGTTCTTGCGTGAAATTTGTGCGGCCAAAACCCAGCACTGTGCAGATGAAAAAAGCCCTCTGTGGCCATTTCATCGCACGCGTGGCCCCTGGCAGCCATTTTACATGTGCGCAGAGTGGTTTTTGAGGGGTCTCGAGAATCTCGTGAGATTCTTGTTGCCCTTAAAACACTCTGTGCATGTGAAAAATGGCTGCCAGGGGCCACACATGCGCAGAAATGGCCACGGCAGCCATTTTGTGCAGAAATGGCCACGGCAGCCATTTTGTGCATGTGCCGTGCACATTTGAGATTTTTGAGAATCTCACAAGATTCTCAAAAATTTGCCAAGATCTCACATAAGGCTGAGAGAATCTTATGTGTTCTCGCAAGAATGCAAGAGATTCTCATTTCAGTACTACCCTGAGGCACAGTGGCCCCCAGGGAGTTCCATGGATCTGGCCGCGCACAGCTGTACGTTGCTCGCTAGGTGGGGGTAGCACTACACAGTCCTATCCCAGGACAAAGCACAGACTCAAGCATGGACATAAACCATCCCAATAAATACCCAGGCGCCTCATCAGTCAGCAGATGCAGCATGGCAAAGCAGGGGGCTGACACGGGCCCTGTCACCACATGACATGGTGGCGATCAGGGAGTCATGGACCCTGAATGTGTGGTGGCTCTGCTGAAAGTTCTCCAGATCACCATCGAGACCAGCCAGCTAGCCATCTGCCAGTTCAATGCCACCTGCTTGTACCGGATGCTGGAGTTGAAGGAGCAGTACTGTCTGCTCCTCCACGCCGTCATCCACCTAGCTGCCAGCAGCATGCCAGAGGCGAAGTGCTGGGTGCTCTGCTGCCAGTGGGCTACCCTCCTTCAGCAGATGACTCCACATCTTCTGGCAACAAATTGCACAACTTAATTGTGCACTGAGTGAAAAAATACTTGCTTTTATTTGTTTTAAATCTGCTACTTGTTAGTTTCATGGGGTGCCCTCTAGTTCTAGTACTGAGAGGGTAAATAATAACGGTTTCACATTTACTCGTTCCACACTGCTCATGATTTTATAAACTTCTATCAGAATCCCCTCTTGGTCATCTCTTCTCCAAGCTAAAGGTTCCTAACCTAAATATCCTCTCTTTATATGAGAGCTGTTTCATACTCTTTATAATTGCTGTTGCCCTTCTCTGTACCTTTTCTATTTCTACTATATCTTTCTTGAGATGGGCTGAGCAGAACTGCACACAATGTTCAAGGTGTGGTCAAACAATAGATTTATATAGCGGCATTATGATATTTTCCGTTTTATTCTCTCTCCCCTTATGAATAATTCCTAACATTCTATTTACTTTTTTGACCACCACTTTGTACTGAGTTGAGGATTTCAATGTATTGTCCGCAATGATGACCACAAGGTCCTTTTCCTGAGTGGTAACTCTTAATGTAGAAACCAGCATTGTGTATATTCCATAGTCAAAAAACCTCCGATTTACAAAAAGAGTTAAGTCTCTAGCAAATTCAATCATGCACTAAAAAGCATGGAAATTGCAAGTTAAGGCTCCTGCCTTAACTTCTGTGCCATGATAGCAGTAAAGACATTGTACAGTCTCGCATATTGTGCTCATTTACAACTTAGGCTCCATGCACCCACATTTTGCCTTCGCCTTTCAACCGCAATCCTCTTCCTCTGCAGGTTGGGGGCAACACTGAAGCTGGGGACAGGAGGACATGAGCTGGCCCCTCACCCCCTCCATTTCCTCTTTAAGAAAGAGAGAAGGTAGGAGTCCTGGCTTCCGCCCCTTTTCCTCATCTAATCTACTTGGTCCCAGCCCTTTAACAGAGAACTCAGGACTCCTGGCTTCTAGCCTCTCCACCCCACTCTAGTCCAGTAGGCTGCACTCCCTTCACAAGCAACTCAATGGTCCTGGTTCCAAGCTTGTTCTCCTCTCCCCTGCTCAGCTGTCAATCTTGTAACAGACAACTCAGAAGTAGGGCTGAGGCGGCAGCAGCTTTTACCACGCCGCGATTCCGTTCCGCCATTTCTGAACTGCCTGCGCCACACCGTGACTTTTCTGCGGATATTCCGCTAATTCCGCCGGAATTCTGCAAATCGCGGAATTGCGAAAAAATTGCGGAAAAATTGCAGAAATCGCAGAAAACCGCTATTTTTTGGTTCTGGCAGAATTGCGGAAATAGCGAAAATGTCATGTTTCCACGATTCCACTAAGTAGCGGAATTAAATAAGTGGAACAGCGGAATCAAATAAGCGGAACCGCGGAATGAAAGCCTCTGCCATGCCATTCCACTAATTGCGGAAACACTGTTTCCGCCGGAAATAGCTACCGCTGCGATATTCCGCTACAGCCCTACTCAGAAGTCCTGGGTCCAAGTCTCCCCTCTAGCCCCCACTCCCGTCACCGTCAAAAGTTCTGGGAGAAATACAATGTTTACCTGTGTGTGTCATATGGAACAGAAGTAAGGGGGTGTGTGGAATGACAAACACACACACAAACAGTAGAGGAAGTAGAATAACAGGGAGGGAGGCTACTGGGACTCCAAGGACAGTGTGTCAGCTACGGTAAATGGGTTAACTGATAGGACTGCTCCCCCTGGTCTTCTGACCCAGTTATTTCACTCAAAACTTCGTATTGTAACTATTTCTAATTTCTCCTGTCATTCCGAGCTGCTATGTCAGGAGGGGCAGGGTATCAAGTTTTGATAACTAAATAAATAAATGCCACCCACTTACTTCATCCTGCACACTTTGTATTTTTCTCTATTATTCTAACCATTCCACTTACTGCATCTGGTGCCTTCGTTATTTCTACCCTCTTGCCTTCCCCATGGACTCCCAAAGATACAGCTGTGTAGTATTATTTCACAGTCACTTAGCTGGATGTTGGAATGACAATGGTATTTATTTAGAAATTGGCATTGTTGTTGCCTCCATTCCTTCCAATGGCCATTCCATTTAATTCATTTCAATGCATACCCAACTTAAAGTTTAAATTAAACATTTGTATATGATTGTACCCAGCTTCACTGTGCTCTGGGAGGGCAATGAGGATTAGTGGGTAAGAGGGAGGGTTGTGAGACATTACTCAGCTGTCCCTGTAGCAGGGAGCAGTCCTGTGGGGCTGCTTCCCCTTTAAGAAGGGGGCTCAGGGGGTCTGCCGGAGGGCTGAGCATGCCCAGGGGCATGGTAAAGACAGCCCCCTAGCTGTGGAACAGCCTGTGGGGTAAACAGGCTGAGAAACCCTGGGACAGAGTGGGCAGGTTAGTGGCCATTTAAGGCTGAGGAAAGGAAGCCTGGCCACGCCCACTGTGCCTGTACATAAGGAGAGCAAGGCAGCATGGAAGACAGCCTACTAGGGAGCTGAAGGAACAACATGCACCTGAACAAGCCTTCCTGCTCTATGCTATCCAGGGTGCTGAAGGCTGGTGAACCAGAGGGACCCAGGCAAGTGGGAGAGGCTTTGCCCAGGAGGGCGCCTCTTTCCTGGGGAAGGCTTGGCCAGAGCCTGGGGCTTAGAGGCCTTGCTGGATGAAGTTTGGGGTAAATATTGTGGTGCTTCTGTGTCTGAGAGAGATGGACCTAGGTCTGCAGAGTGGAGACGACTGAGGCAGCAGCTCCACGGATTGTGTACGCTGGTTGTGTCCAATAAAGGACTGTGGACTTAATACCCTCTGGACTGTGTGGTGTGTCCTGAGAGGGTACCCTCTTCCTTGAAGAAGGGGATTTAGCCAAGGCTTGAGACTGAAACAGCATAGCAAGGGGTGAGTTAATTCCCCAGTGCCCCATGTGACCCTGGGGGAAGCCCCCTGCTACAGTCCCATTCTCCCCAACTGACTTGAAAGAACAGAGGGAATGGAGGAGATGAGGGGCCAGCTACACCATCCTGTGCCCAGATTCAATGTTGCTCCCAACCTTCAGAGGAAGAGGATTGGGGCTGAAAGATTACGACAAAGTCTGTATATATGGAGCCTAAATTGTAAGTGAGCACAATATGTGAGACTGTACAATGTTGTTACTGCAAACATGGCATGGAAGTTAAGGTGGGAGCCTTAACTTGCAGTTTCCATGCTTTTTAGTGAATGATTGAATTTGCAAGAGCCTTAATTCTTCTTGTAAACTGGAGGTTTATTGACTATGGAATATCCACGTTTTTCATTAAATACAAAGTGCCCCACACACCCAAAGCACCACCCTCATTCCCTTGGCCCCCTGCCTTCGCTCCCCAGTGTCCCTAAACCCCCAGGCACAATGACCCCAAGCCTCACTCCAGGAAGGGAAAGACAGGAGAAGAGGTGGTGAGCAGCGCTCCTCTTCAAAGCAGCCCAGCCCCTCTCCATAGGCTAATATGGTTGGTTTTTTTTTTTTACAAACTCATAACTCTAAAACTACCAATCAGATTTACAAATAGAACCTCAAAGGCACTCCCTGGCAGTCTCCTTCAATTCTCTAAAAGGCTAATTCCTCCTCCCCACCAACACTCAACCCCTCTACCCTGCCCAGATCGAGATGATCTGACTAAATGAAAAGTCAGGCTTGAAAGTAAACTGCAATATCTCAACTTTTATGCTACAGATTCAGCTGAAATGTACACCGCATGGATCATGTACGCCAGTAATACTCCACAAAACATTTCACAATCCTAACTTTGATCATCCTGATTTTAGAACAAATAGCAAATTGGGGCTTTATAATGTAGGCCCTTTTCATGCAGAACTCCAACACTGATAAATTGGGTGTTACATTTTGTTATACATGTTGCAGGGCACCCATAGAGCACACCTTCAGCCCTGCAACATGTATAATAAAATGTAATTCCCATTTTATCAGTGTTGGAGTGTCTGTGTAAAAAGGACCGTAGCGTGCAACACACCTTAACTATTAGAGCACGCCTGCGCTCTAATAATACAGTTTGGATTATTTTCCTTATGTGCATCACTTTGCCCTTGTCTACATTAAATTTCATCTGCCATTTAGATGCCCAGTCACAAAAGATCCTCCTGCAATTCTTCACAGTCCATGCTTGTTTTAACAACTTCGAAAAACTTTGTCATCTGCAAATTTGGTCACCTCACTCCCTTTTCCAGATCAATGAATACATTAAACAACACTGTCTCCAGCCCAGATCCCTGAGGCACTCCACTATTTACTTCTCTCTATTGTGAAAACTGACCATTTAGTCCTATTCTTTGCATGCTTGCTCACATTACAGGTGGATGGGGGGAACTTACAAGAAACAAATCTACAGCAGGGAAACGTACGTTTCTAAGAACATGGGCATGGGGGATAAAAGTGTCATTGGGTGATTTTCGTGTTAGTTTCAATCATGGATGACAGGGTTCAAAATCCACCCCTGTCATCCATGGTTGAAACCAATGCCAGAATTACCCGATGACACTTTTACCCCCTGCACCCATGTTCGGAGCAAAACGTAAGTTTCCCTCCTGTAAGTTTTTTCTTTCATAAGTTCCTCCCCCTCCTATAACATGGGTACGCACCCTTAGTTTCCTATCATTCAACCAGTTACCAGTCCATAATACGATGCTATCTCCTATCCCATGACTTCTTAATTTCAAATACCTGAAGGGCTGTTGCACAGAAGACGGCAAAGACTTGTTCTCTGTGGTCCCTGAGGACAAGACTAGAAATAATGGACTCAAATTACAAGAAAGCAGATTTTGGTCAAACGTTAGGAAGAACTTTCTAATGGTAAGAGCTGTTCAACAGTGGGACAAATTGCCTAGGGAAATGGTGGACTCTCCTTTGCTGGAGGCTTTCAAACAGAGGTTGGACGGCCATCTGTTGGGGCTGCTGTAGCTGTGGATTTTCTGAACTGAGGAGGGGTTGGACTAGATGGCCTCTGATGTACCTTCCAATTCTATGATTCTGTTCTATTTAAGTGTTGAATTCAAGAGACCAGACGCTTGCTGTGCTAACATAGGGAAAGGCTAGGATTTCTGATGGAGTCAGTTTTGTGCCTGATATTTGATAACTTATGTCTGTGTGGTCACTAACACGGAGTACTGAGACTTTGGGGGATTCTCAATTAGATATCCAGTTTAGCCTAACCCATTTACCAAGAATTCTGAACTCCAAGAATTAGAATCTAGGTTAAAAACTTCTGTTAACCAGGGCCAATCATGAATGAAAATAGCATTGCTAGTTCTTACTTTTATTTCTTTATGTACATTCTGCATTTATACTGAACCGTTATTGTCTGTCTTAACTCTTATAAAGCTTATGTCTGTGTGGTCAGGGCCAGCCTTACCCTAAGTGAACTCCCTGTGAGGAAGGGGGATCTAGGGAGTGGGGTGGGGGGTTGGAGGTGGAAATGTGAAGGGATATTTCGGCAGTGGGGAGGGAGATCTTTGGGGGCGCAGCCAGTAAGGGGGGATCAGAATGGTGTGGACAGGAAGGGGGGAGCGGCCATAGGGGAGGTTCTGGGATGGGGATGGTATGGTCAATGGTGGGGTGTGGTTCGGGCCCCTAGGGACCTAGGTCCCTTGTGGAGGTCAAGAGAGCCCCACCCCACCCCCACTGGGGATGAAGGAGGAACAGGGTCTAAGGTCTGCCAGTGGGGGGCTGATGCTGCTATTTTATTTATTTATTTAAGGCTCTGGCTCTCGCCCTGGCCCAAAAGTAAAAGCAATACAATGTAATTTTACAGATAATATAAAATAATAGTAATAATAATAACATAGCAAATATCACATAACACAACAACACATAACATATCATGTTAGTGAAAAGGAAAACAATATAAAATTTATCAACCTAAATCTAGAAAAAAGGGATTTCTAACAGTCATAGACCACCAATAATAACATTTGCAAAGGGAAGCAGATTCTAAATCAGATTACCAACTTCTGGCAAACATAATCTATGTACAACAAAAGAGACAAATCAATAAAGAAAAAAGAAAAAGAACCCCCACCTACACAATTCCCAATTTCACACAATAAATCAGGTCTATTAGCCTGTCTAATCATCCTTCCATAATATATCCAGATATTCTTGTAGGCACCCAGGCAATAAATATCATTACAGCTATTATTCCCAGTGACACAAACAGGCCTCTCTAGCTTGGGATACACAGCCTCTGCCTAAAGGCAGTTTGGGTTATCACTCTGTCCATTCCAGAGGACTTTATTCCCTATATTAATTAGTTATGCTTTACCTAGTCAGGGAATAGATCACTATTTCTCCTTTCCTTAACGGGGGGACCTATTGCGGTAACCAATGGACTGAATAATCTCAGTCAGACATAAGTCAATAGGTTACACCTCCCTCTGGTACTCAGGGGTCCAATGCGGTGAAAGGGACAATGTATCTCTATATCCTGGTATATGGTCCCTTATCTCTCTATCTCATTACTGGTTCTAAGTTTCTTGGCTAAATGTACAAATAATGCCAAAGCATTACAATCCTCTGATGGCTGATGCTGCTAAATGCAAGGTCCGTGGTAAACAAGGCCCCAGTAATCTGGGATGTGGTCTTGGACGGGGCCGCGGACCTTGTATGCATTACAGAAACTTGGTTGGACGAGGCAGCGGGGCCAATTTTGGCTGACCTCGTTCCAGCTGGGTATGCCATGCAGCACCAACCCTTCACTGGGGGCCAGGGACGTGGTGTAGCTATTACTTTTAAAGAAACATGGCCTGTTAGGAGGTATCCAGCCCAAGAGATTCCAGGGATCGAGGTCCTCCATGTGGTGGTCAGTTTGGCTGGGGGCAATCTCAGGGTGCTGGTGGTGTACCGAACCCCTTCCTTCCCAGCAGCATCCTTTGCCACTCTAGCGGAGCTGGTCTTGGCGGTGGTGTTGAACTCCTCCAGGACTTTGGTTCTGGGGGACTTCAATACCCATGCCAATGCCGGCCTTGTAGGAGCGAGAGTTCATGGCCACCATGGCAACCATGGACTTGTCCCAAGTTGTCAACTGCCTGACCCATGTGGAGGGACATACCCTCGACCTGGTATTCTGTTCTGGCCTTGAGGCGAGTGATCCAGTAGTGAGAGATGTGAGGGTCATGCCCTTGTCATGGATGGATCATTACCCCCTACAGGCTAGCCTCTTAGTACGCCACCTCCAGAAGGGGAATGGACCAGTTAGGTTGGTCCGCCCCCAGAGGCTGATGGAACTTCAACGGTTCCAAGAGGCCCTGGGGAATTTAACCTTAGACCGTGACGACCACTCTGTTTATGAGCTTGTCCAAGCTTGGAACATCTTGCTCGGGGAGGCCATTGACAGGGTGGCTCCGAGATGTCTTCTACCTCTGTCTTGTCACTGCAGGGTCCCTTGGTTTACTGAGGGGCTGCGGTGTATGAAACAGGCAGGTAGGTGGCTAGAGTGATGCTGGCGTCGAACTCATGCTGAATCCGACCGACTTTTCCATAGGGCCCATTTGCGGTCATATGTTGAGGCTGTGAGGACGGCAAAGAAAGAGTTCTTCGCTGCCCTCATAGCGTCTGCAAAGTCGCGTCCAGTGGAACTGTTCCGGGTGATGCGGGCGCTGGTCAGTCCAGCCTCCCTCCGCCTGGACGGGGACTTGTCCCAGACCCACTGTGAGGGGTTTGCCACCTACTTTGCATACAAGATCACTCGGATCCAGAGCAATTTTGACACCGGATTAGGAGCAGTAGAGGTGGAGCATGAGGTGATGGAGGCCCCATTTGGTCCATCTTGGGTTGAGTTTCAGGAAGTGATGCCTGCTGATGCCGTGGATGTTCTGGGGTCTGTTAGAGCCACCAGTTGTGAACTAGATTCATGCCCGTCCTGGTTGGTGAAAGCCTCCAGGGAGACTTTGGGGACTGTGCTGGTGAGGGTCATGAACGCGTCCCTTCGACAGGGGAGTTTGCCCCCCGGTCTCAAAGAGGCTGTGGTGCACCCCTTGCTGAAGAAGCCATATTTGGATGTAGACACACTCGCCAGCTACCGATCTCTGTCTAACCTTCCCTTTTTAGGAAAGGTTATTGAACGGGCAGTGGCACTGCAGCTCCAGGCTCATCTTGACAGCATCAGTTTCCTTGACCCATTTCAAGCAGGTTTCCACCTCCACTATGGCACAGAGATGGCACTGGTGGCCTTGGTGGATGATCTCTGCCGGGAGATGGATGCAGGACATTCAGCACTTCTGATCCTGCTAGATCTCTTGGCCGCTTTTGATACAGTACACCACGGACTGCTGTTGAGACAATTGCGAGCCCTGGGGAGTATGGATGGGACCGTCTTAGGGTGGTTCCGATCATTCCTTTCTGGGAGAAGCCAGCAGGTTGTCCTGGGGGCTGAATCTTCCAGCCCCCGGGCCCTGGATTGTGGCATTCTGCAAGGTTATATTCTGTCTCCATTATTGTTTAATGTGTATATGCAGCCCTTGGGGGAGATCGTGAGAGGGTTTGGTGTGCATTGCCACCAATATGCGGATGACACCCAGTTATACCTCTCCTTTTCATCCGACCCAGGTCCTGCCATCTCAGTGCTCTCCCAATATTTGGAGGCCGTGGCGGATTGATTACAGCAGAGCAGACTGAAGCTTAATCCTGATAAGATGGAGGTGATGACGGTGGGTAGGGCGAGGGAGGTGTTGGCTCCCCTCATAGAGGGTATCTGCCCTCCTGTAACCCTGCAGGTTCAGAGTCTGGGAGTGTTATTGGACTCAGATCTCCGCCTAGATCGGCAGGTGGAGATGGTGGCTAAGGCCGCCTTCTGCCAGCTGTATCTGGTGCGGAGGCTGAGTCCATGCATTTCCAGACCCGACCTGGCCACCCTCATCCATGCCTTCATCACCTCAAGGCTGGACTACTGCAACACGCTCTATGTGGGACTTCTCTTGACGCTGGTTCGGAGGCTGCAGCTGGTGCAGAATGCGGCGGCTCATCTCCTGACAGGGACGAGCCGACGGGAGCATATCACTTCCGTGCTCCGCACGCTGCACTGGCTGCCTATACTGTACCGAGCCAGATTCAGGGTGTTGGTTTTGGCCTATAAAGCCCTACACGGTCTTGGCCCGTCATATCTCAGGGACTGCCTCACCTTCTGCGCCCCAGAGCAACCCCTCCAGTCTGCCAGGGGCGCCTGCTTGGAGGTCCCCCATGTAAAGCAGGGGCCACAATGGAGAGGGCGTTCTCGGTGGCCAGGCCGCGTTTACGGAACTCCCTCCTGGAGGAAGTCCATCTGGCCCTGCTGCCCCCCCCCACCTGATCCGATTTTTTAAAAAAATAAATAGTTATCAAACCCCCAAACCCACAGGGCCCCCCCAAGTGAGGGGCCCTGGGTGGCCGCACCTAACCACCCCGTGGTAAGGCCGGCCCTGTGTGTGGTCATTGAGACTGAGTACTGAGACGTTGGCGGATTCTCAATTAGATATTGGGATGATCCTAACAGATTTTATATTTGTAACAAAGATGCCTCTGAGATATAGGAAACAGAGAAATAACCCTTTGGAGCAGAGTGGTGACCAGTGGTGACTATAAGTGGGGTAATTAATTTGTGTCTGGTCCAGTGGTGCTTGGAGAGACAGCTTGGTAGAATTCCATAATCAAAAAACCTCCAATTTATAGGAAGAGTAAAGGCTTTTGCAAATTCAATGATGTGCTAGAAAGCATGGAAGTTGCAAGTTAAAGCTCCTGCATTAACTTCTGCGCCATGTTAGCAGTAAAGACATTGTACACTACAGTCTTGCATATTGTGCTCACTTACAACTTAGGCTCCAGGCACCCACGCTTTGCCTTCGTCTTTCAGCCCCAATCCTCTTCCTCTGCAAGTTGGGGGCAACACTGAAGCTGGGGATAGGAGGGCATGAGCTGGCCCCTCACCCCCTCCGTTTCCTCTTTAAGAAAGAGAGAACTTAGGAGTTCTGGATCCCGCCCCTTCTTCCCCTCTAATCTACTTGGTCCCAGCCCTTTAACAGAGAATTCAGGACTTCTGGCTTCCAGCTTCTCCACCTCACTCTAATCCAGTAGGCTGCACTCCCTTCACAAGCAACTCAATAGTCCTGATTCCAAACCTGTTCTCTCCCCTGCTCTCAACCTTGTAACAGACAACCCAGGAATCTTGGGTCCAAGTTGCCCCTCTAACATGTAGCCCCCACTCCCCTCACAGGAACTCAAAAGTCCTGGGAAATACAATGTTTGTCTGTATGTGTCATATGGAACAGAAGGGTGTGTGTGGAACAACAAAAAACAAACACAGGAGGGAGAATGGAATAACAGGGAGGCTATTGGGAGTTGAAGGATAAGGAGTCAGCTATGGTAAGTGCATAAAATGATAGGGTATCCCTTGGTATCCCATTGATCTTCTGAATCCATTTTTTCACCCATAACCTTGTTGTTGTAACTATTTCTAATTTCTCCTGTCATTCCACCCGCTTGCTTGATCCTGCACTCTTTGTATTTTTCCCTGTCATTCCAACCATTCTACTTACTGCATCTGTGCCTTCCTCATCATTTCACGCCCTCTTGAATTCCCCATGTACTCCCAAAGATGCAGCAAATTTCCATTGCTGTTGCCTCTACTCCTTCCAATGATGACCATTCCATTTTATTAATTTCAATGCATACCCAACTTAGTTTTAATTAAACATTTGTATAGGACTGTACCCAGTTTCAGTGTGCTCTGGGAGGGCCGTGGGGACTAGTGGGTAAGAGGGGCAGTTGTGAGCCATTATTCAGCTGTCCCATTCTCCCCAACTGCAATGAAAGGACAGAGGGAAAGGAGGGGGTCAGGGACTAGTTCACACCCTTCTGTCCCCACCTTCAGCGTTGCCCCCAACCTGCAGAGGAAGAGGATTGCGGCTGAAAGACAAAGGCAAATTCTGGGTGCTTGGAGCCTATGTTGTAAGTGAGCACAATATGTAAGACTGTACAATGTCTTTACTGCTAACATGGCATGGAAGTTAAGGTGGGAGCCTTAACTTGCAATTTCCATGCTTTTTAGCACATGATTGAATTTGTAAGAGCCTTAACTTCTCTTGTAAACCAGAGGTTTTTTGATTATGGAATATCCAAGTTTTTGTTAAATGCAATGGAAAAATTTTTGTCCTGCTAGTGCAGTAGAATGCTGAGCAGCATAACCACTATGGGAGCAGAGCTTAGGGGAGGCTAAGGTGGAAGAGCTGCTTCCTTTAGTTTAGAAGGTTTTTACTTCCTTCAAATAGCAAGCATGGCAAAGCTGGATTTTTACTGGTATGTCCCTGCTTTATTAAGAATACAACAACTTTGGTTCAGTTTAAGCATGGTAAACTTCTAAAAACTCTACTCTCTATGATCTTTCTAGCTCATGGCTTGTACAGGAGTCTTCCACTCTACTCCCCACTGTTGGAGCTCTTTTCCTTGTGCAACACTGGCCATTCTGCTTTCTATAAGATCATCCCCATGTACAGGACCTCCTTGCTAGCTCACTCCTTGTACAGGGCTTCCTGACTCTGCTGTGTCCATGTACAGGCCTCTCCACCTGGCATAATGCTGCCCATCCTGCAACTCTCCCCTTGTACAAAGTTCCCTCACTCAGTTCTCCTCTGTCCAGGGCTATTCCGTGTCACACTTATGGCCATTATTCTGCAGCTCCCTGTCTGTACACGACTCCCCTGCTTTACTTCCTCTTGGACAGGGCTCTCTTTCTTGCACAGCACTGCCCACTCTGTAGCTAGGAAGTTTAGGCCTTTAAAAAATAAAAAAAAAGGCCCATTTTAGCTGAAAGACTGAATCCGTTTTTCTGAAAAGACAGGTCAGTTGAAGTCTTGACAGTTCTCTCTCCTCCCTCCCGCCCCCACTATTTCTGTGTTGAAACATGTTTATTAAAAGTGTTCTTTAGTTATCTTGTTTACACACTTGTTGGCCGTGCACCCAGAAATTGAAGCAAACCCTGTTTTGTTGGTTCTTCTGTTAAATGTTGTCAATGCTTTTAAACTATTTACTTATATAAGGTGGGTTTTTTGACCCCAAGTAGTGGGTGTTTTGTTAAGTGGGCAATGGTATGGCAGAAGAAGCCATAGCTTTTAAAACAGGTGACATCTTTTAGCCAAGTTGTTTGCTGTGTTTACTGAAAGCAACCTGGATTAACTGGGGTGCCCAGGAAGTGTCCAGCTGAGAGAGAAGGATTCCTTATAGGGTCTACTCAGGTCTGAGATTTACTTTTCCATCCTAACTATGGATAAAATCCATCCGAGATTTAAAGTGTTCATGTTTCAGAATAGGCCATGGAATTCATTTTTCTTTCTATTTTCCTTTCTTGTGATCTATGGCACACTGTACAAATAGCAGTAAACACTCTGACATTTCACTGACTGCTAGCTTGTTTTGGGTTACGTGAAATTCCTTGCTCCAACTATTTTGGTTTGATATGAAGTTTGGAGTGCAGTAAACAATATAGTTAGAAGATGTTGATTAGAAGTTAATTCTAATTATGATATCATAATGGAGTTCTCTAGCGGTATTTCACAGTATAGACACTGGTTTATAATATGGCTCTGTTCACTTGTTAGGATATTTTATGTATTTATGGTTCATTATTGATTACTTGCTGTTTAATAACTTACTTGCTATTTGATTATAGGTTTTTTTAAAAATAATTTACTTGCCTAATGCAGGTGCCGAATTCAACACCAGCTGTCTTACTCAGATTGGAGTTGGGGGTGTATTCCCTGAAATCTTATCTTATGGAGTCAATCTTATTCAATTTGTTCAAAATTGGTTCTGCTCATGAGGATGAGTTGTAAATATCTGCCTCGAAGAAAAACTGAATAAACGTTATCCTATTTCTCCCTGGTGGAACAAAATCAATGTTAGTTTGAATGAGATTGGATTGTCATACTTTTTTTTTTAAAGTATTTTCCACTCCAAGAGATGAAAATAATGTTGAAAACTAGGATTACAGACCTTGATGCCCAAACTTCTAGACCAACTGTCTCCATGATTAGGACATCACCCTGGTATCAATACTTGGTCCCCGAATGGGGTGGGGCAGACTATATTAAGCAGAACCTTCCTTTCCAGCATAAGCATGCATTTTTCGCTTTATGGTTACAGGTTATGCCTACGGCTGTGCTGGAGGGGAGGTATCTAGGTACCCCTTATGTGGATAGACTGACCCTACTGTTTAGTTGGTTTTGAGGATCTTGTTCATTACCTCGTTGTATGCCCTATGTTCCTCCATCTACATAGGATGATGTGGGACATGATAGCAGTCCGCTCTAACTTAGCAATAACGCAGAAAATATTGTATCTCCTTTCAGATGAAAACCAACAGCTCACCGAGACGCTGGCATATCTTGCCTATCTGATGCAAAAAACTAGGGAACAGAAATTGATAATGGCGGAATAACTTGACTGGGTTTAGTAGGTTGATTTTCCTCCTGCCCTGTGGTAATTAGGCTGCTCATGTTCCGTATGATATTGGATAGTAGTCTTTTCTGAGCCGATGTTTCACATTCTATGGAATGTTTGTATTTAATCTAATTTTATTTTTTGTATGCAGTGTATATTTTGTTTTGTCATGGCCTACGGTCAGTACAATAAAGATATTATTATAATTTACTTGCTTATGTTGGTCTCTTCATCTCCAACATAAATTTTTGAGATCTGTTCCCATCTATTGAAATTGTCTTTTATTAATATACTTGTCTTTATTCACATGGTGAATTTGTTAAAGTTTAATTTTGTTAATGTGACTTTGAATTGTCTACTTGTCAGTTTTAATGAGTGTCTAATGATATTCGTTATGGGTACCAAAATATCATTAATAACGTGATGACTTTAGTGGAAACTGGGTTTTAAGCAATAGCAGTCATTAAACTTTTTATTGAAGAGACCAGATTTAATTTGGCCTAAAAAGCAACTTGCTTTTTAGTCTGTAGCGAAGCAGACTTTTTAGCATAATTGGCAATGGTTTTAGCATTAAAATGTTTCCTTCCCGGGGGTCGCTTTGAAAGCTTGCACAAGCTCCAAGGGCCGCACAGATGTTAGGGCGGGGGTGCTTAAGGGATGCGCTCAAGGAAAAAAGGGCTCAGATCATGGATTTGTGCCATGGGACTTTCCCTTATCCTTGTTTGCATGACCTCATCTCTACTCCCTTTCCTGAGCTCAATTTCTCAGTGATTGGAGTTAAGAAATGGATCCAAGGGCTAGATCCAGGAAATGAGAAGGGGCCACATAAAAACTTGCTGTGGGCTGCATTTGGCCCCTGTGCCGGAGGTTCCCCACCCCTGCTCTATACAATCTCTTAGCTTGGTTTGATCCCTGGTTTTGCACTCTGCTGCCCTTGATTTGTTGCTGAAAACTGACACAGCTCTACAATGGTCCTGATCCTGTCAAGAATGCCCAGGCCAATACTTTTCTACTGCCTGAGGCCTATGTTCCTCTAGGGGTGATTTCAGATGTGCTGGGCCGCCCTTTGGCCACAGCACAGAATCACCTTTTCATCCCCCTTCGGAATCCAGCCAACCTGTCAACAGACGTGCCGGCTGATTCCGGAGGGGGATCCGGGGAGGGGACAGGGCTGCGCAGTGCAACGTGTGGCCGCACAGCCCCTCCCCCCCCCCACGTTCCCCCTCCTGCCCTCCAGGAGACAGGCGGGTGCAGCAGCCAATCAGGCTGCAGCGCTCGCCCACCCCACTCCCAGGTATTGTCCATGACCCAGAATCATTGGTGGCGGTAACAGCCAGTACGGTCCACCAATTCTGAGCTGTGGGGCAGTAACAGATGTTATGTTACCACGGTGAGCCCCACCGTGATGGACGTGGTACCGTAACGTCTGTTGGGCCCAAAAGAGATTCCAGCCGGGTGTTCATCCCCAGCGAGAATCTCTTTGACCACACTTCCAGCCCTCCGGCTGCCTGGAGCTCCAGAAGCGTGGTCAAAGAGATTCCTGCCGGGGGTGAACATCTGGCGGGAATCTCTCTTGGGCCCAACAGATGTTAGAGTACCGCGGCTACCACGGGGGTTTCACCGTGGTAACGTAACGTCTGAAATTACCCTAGGATGCCCAAAATGTTTCCCTCCTGTAGAGTTGAAAAATGAACACACCGTCTTTCAGAAAAATTATTCTTTGCCAAGAGGAAAGTTTGAGGAAACAAAGTTTATTTTAAATATCAATCAGTATGCCTTCATTCACTAAAATGTTACAATAGTATCTTTTTAAATAAAGAACCTCTACTCTTTATAGTTTCAATAATCTTGTAGTAATCTGAAGTATTTATTGGCAGTGTGCAAAATTAAGGCATTTTAATGGTGACTAAAAATTGGCTTTTCCACCTTTTAGAAAAATAAAGCCAGAGTTGATCTTAGAACCAGCAGAGTGAAGAATTCAACATGTTCTAATGGTGTAGAAGTCTGTTGGAAGCCATGGAAGCTGATTTCCTAAGTCTTTTCTGGGCTCCTGTAGTATGGAAAATGCCCTATAAAGTTTTGCTGAACAGTTCTTAACAGACTGACTTGATTTCCTGTTGTGTGACAGACATTTTTTTCCATGTGAAACTGAGGGAGCATAATGTCTTCTGGACAAACAGTCCACAATGCTAACACACCTACTACGTAAATTAAAGTTCACCCTGGGCAGCTCTGACTAATTAGACTCTGATTTTGTACAATATAAGCCCAGAGAGAACAGAGCTTTACAGAAATGCACTCACCCTAATATGCATCCTCCATGCAAGCTTCACATTTTGGGAAAAGTACTGAGTGGCTGTTTGTCAATGTCAAAATAAAACCTTGCTTGTGCAAGGACAAGGATGGGAGTGTATGTACTCAATTGAAAATGTCAAGCAATCCCTACAGCATTGCCAGAATGCAGGCTGAGAGCAAATCCAGAAAATGGTGTGCCTTTTTAAGTACTTCATTAAAATAAAAATGTTCATTACTTCCAACAAATATTGTAAATTATGTCAAATACAATGTCTGCTTACAAATAAATGGCTAAATTGTCCCTAATTCACTATACTAGAGATTAATTTGGCTTGAGTCATTACTTTTTCAATAAGATTAAATACTGTTGTTATTATTTATTATTATTAACAAACATTTATATTGTGGCAGCAGTGTACCTGGCACTTTACAAAGTAATAAAATAGACATGGTCCCTGCCGCTAGGGCTTACAATCTGAGAGACAGGAGCTGGGGGAGAGACTTAGGAAGGGGAACAGAGGGAGAGACAAGGGGTCTAACATTCATGAAGATGCGAGGTCTCAAGTGCACGTACTTGGCTTGGTTATGATGAGAATGACAGCAGGCAGGTCCATGTGGCAAGGATAAGGGTAAACAGATCGTAGGTATAGGAAATAGTGGCTCAGCAGGATAAAGAGTCAGACAGAGCAGAGTGAAAGAGGTGAGTTTTAAGGAGAGATTTGAAGGTCTGAAGGGAGGGAGCAAGGCGGATGTGGACAGGGAGGGAGTTCCAGGCATATTTTAATAATGTATCACAAACAGTTTTTCAAAGTCATTTTTATAGTTCAATTCACAGCCATATACAGCTGTCAGCAAAAGTCAAATTTTTGTTGTCAACTGATCCCACGCTTTAGTCTTCCAGATCCTTGGATAAGTTTACCATGGCCACTCTTGCTATAGCTAGTTTCCATGGAATAACCTGACCACATGAATGACCTTGCTTAATAACCAAGCCTAAATACAAGACCATTTCAGCCTGCTTCAGCTCTTCCCTTTCCACCAATAATCTTAGGTCTTGCTCTTCTTGTTATGGCTATTTGTGTTTTGGAGAGGTAACCAGAGTCTGTACTCTAAAAAGAGTTTTGAACAAGAGAAATTCAGAGGCTAGAAGTATTTGAAATTCTGTCTTTTTGATAAATATTGAGAATTCCATGGACAGCAGTAGTAATTGCTCCTCATGCTACAACCATCAAATCAAACATGGTTGATGACAATAAATATGAACAGTGGTTCAAAAAAGAAAATTACAGTCTCTGCCTCAAAGCTTACAGCCTATAATTTTTATTTTTAAAAATACTATTAGATATTTTACTAGCCATACTTTCATGATATTGCTACCACTGTTTTTTTCGGGGGGGGGGAGGGTATTGGTGAGGGGCGGGGCTCAAATACCACAGACAAGGGGAAGGTGCATATCAAGAAGGTGCATATCAAGAGGGAGTGCATATCAAAAAAAGTTTGAGAACCACTGGCCTAGGGCAACAAAATGAACCAGGACAGAGTACTCTCTCTTCCCCTACCCCCACTGTGCAAGCCCAAACTCTGGGAAAGATGAGTTCCTGGATAAATTTTCTGTCTTAAATACACCAATGAGATTTGCCCTGGCAGGAGGAAGTGGACACTAGTTCTTCCCAGGCATTAGCCTCCCTCCCCTGCCTGCTGTGTAAGCCCCCAGCCTGAGAAGTGCAGGGGGGTGGGGGGTGCACGCGCATGCATGCATGCACAAGGAGTGTCATATTTTGCCTAGAGCAGAGAAATGTGAAAAGCCGATCTTGAATTTATAATAGTATTTATTTATTCAAATTTATTACCCTGCCCTTCCCTCCAAAGGTGGCTCAGGGCAACCTACAATATTAAAATACAAATATAAAACAAACCAAAATACAAAAACATAAAAAACACCCCATAACCCTATGCCATCCCTCAACCTCTTGCCTTCACCATATCCCCCACAACGCCCTTCCTCCCTAGCTCCCACTACCAAATGCCCTTGTAAACAGAACTCCTTTACACCACCAGACATAAGAACTTCCCAGGGTAGGGAGTTCCACAGCTGTGAGGCGGTGGCTGAGAAAATGCCCTCTGCTTCATAAAGACCAAGTTAAAAACCGGTACCACCAAAAACAGGTACCGCCAAATGGGCGTTCCTGGCCAATCGCAAAGACCGTGATGGGATATGGTAGGCCAGGCAGCTTTCCAGATAAGTGGGTCCCAAACTGTTTAGGGATTTAAAGGTCAAAAACTGTACCTTTAATTGTACCTGGAAGACAACAAGCAACCAGTGCAGATCCGGGAGCACTGGTGTTATGTGCTTTGGGCGACTCGTCCCCATAAGAAGTTGGCCTGTCATATTCTGCATCAGCTGCAGCTTCTGAACAGTCTTCAAGGGTAACCCCATGTAGAGTGCATTGCAGTAGTCTAACCTCGAGGCAAGGTAATGAAGGCATGGATGGTGGTCGCCAGATCTGAATCTGAGAGAAAAGGCTGCAGCCTTCTCACCAGATAGAGTTGGTGTAAAGCACTCCTGGCCACCGCCGCCACCTGAGAGTCCAGACACAGCAGCAGATTCAGAAGCACTCCAAGGCTGCGAACCTGAGTAACCAGGGGGCTAATCCCCCCCCACCCCAAGTCACAAAGCCGCCAACCATCATAATCTCAGTCTTGTCAGGATTCAGTTTCAGTCAACTCACCCTCATCCAGTCCCCTACAGCAGCCAGGCAACGGGTAAGCACTGAGATGGCTGGACCTGGGTCAGATGAAAATGAGAATAAGCCCATTGAAGACACACACACACACACACACACCAATTTGGCAGGGAATTGTGCTGTACAGCAAGGTAAAATGATTTTTTCGCCAAATCTCTATTGTATCAATTGAACATGCAGCAACAAAAGGCTCATGCAATATATACACAGATTATTATGTCAGTGTTTTGGTATAGTTTTTCTAGACAATTTTGACAATTACATAAATGCTCACCATAATGAGAATAGCTGTCATAAAGATATTTTGCATAATTGGAGGATTTTTTTGTTATATCTGCATATACAGGCTGAGTGACCAGAATGCATAATGATTCACACAGTTAAAAACATCTTGAGGAGCAAAGAAATCAGAGCACTTAGCAGCATGTAACACAGCCCTTGGGAGTCGACTTATTTTCTAAGTTTGATGCATTCACCTCCTACCAATGGCTTCTTTGAGATACAAACAAACGCAAATTAAACTTTTTTCAGTGAATTATGTGAAACAAAAGGTTCAGCAGAAAATGGGAAAATATTGGGGAAATATTGAATAGGCAACATTTCAAAATCAAAATAACTGGAATGTACATCTTCAATGAGGGAGTTAGGTGAAATATTGTGGAAGATCCACCTGTACGGTGGGAAACCCCTGTGGTAGGTTGAGATGCACAAAGCAGTTCAGACTGTTGCAATCCTTATAGGTGTTTTCAGATGGACGGGGAGCGCACCGGAGCCTGAAGTTGCTCTAAGGGCCCACTCCTGCAGCTGCCAGTTACCATCTCTGCTCTAAGCCACTTCCGATGGACTGGTGGTGTCCCTGGGCTGTGGCCCACCTGCATGGCACCCCCTGCCCCTGAAACATAGTTGCGGCACTCACCTAATGCTCTAGGCTACCGGCTGTGACTCCATGGTACTGAACGTGGCAACGGATGGACAGGCGTGAAGGTGCACCGTGGGTCCACCCCAGGAGACTGATTTGGCTGGTCTGCTCCATGCAGTGTATTCCGGGTGCTTCGGAAATGCCACAGCATGCTCCAGGTTGCACCTTTGTCAGGCGGCCTTCAAATGGCCTGGTAAACCTGGAGATGACGGGGGCATCTCTGGACATCCCTGCAACTGCTGTGTGTCTGTTTACACCCTATGTGATTCACTCCAGCTCCTAATACGTTAGTGTGTAGGGCAGCAGTGGGAGTCAGGTCAAGGACAGGAGAAGGGCTGCTAAATATAAGCATGCATCTCCAGCTTGAATGATTTCCATACATCTACAGCATCAATGGGAGAGCTGAAGCCAACCCAGGCAGGGCTGAAAGCAAGCAGATGTGGGGGTGCACCCCCAGAGCAACTCAGGGGCAGGTTGCCTTCATGAATGTCTAAAGGCACCCAGAGTGATAATATAACTGATGAAATATAACTGTCAAAAATAATTAACCAATCTAGCAGGAAAAACACACTAATATGAAATTAATTTAGGTTTCAATTTGATGTATTTTACTTTTCTCCAGAATTAAAGTTTCTCTTTGATGTCTTGTTAGTATTTATTTGAAATCCACATAAGCTGATATTTTAGTAAATTGTACATGGAGAAAAGAAATAATTGCCAATCAATGTATTCTCTAAAGAAGAAAATGCAACAGGAAATGTGCACAGGAGACTGATTCTCCCAACTCTCTCTGCTCCACTCTCTCCATCATCAGAGGTATCGAGCCTA
Organism: Sphenodon punctatus; assembly: GCA_003113815.1. Taxonomy (NCBI): domain Eukaryota; kingdom Metazoa; phylum Chordata; class Lepidosauria; order Sphenodontia; family Sphenodontidae; genus Sphenodon; species Sphenodon punctatus. Next base: position 425,245 of record QEPC01007800.1, read on the forward strand.
TACTCAGTGGCTTACAGTGGAGAATGCAAATGATACATTTTGGAACATGATGGGCAGGGGAATTACAATTCACATTAACAATAATGAGTTTTCAGCATGTAATCACCTGTGTGGACTGCTGAGCATTTTCCTCCAGGATGACAGATTCTTTCTTATTTCTGTTTAGAGTTTGCCCAACTAGGAGGAGCACAATCCTGGCTCTACTGAAGTAAATGAAAACATATCTATTGAGTTTAATGGAGAAAGGGTAGGGTTGCCACCTATGTCTATTTTCCCAGGGAACTTATGACAAATACATGTTGCAGGGCCTGCATTGCCACCTATGGCACCAATGCAGGCCCTGCAACATGTATTTCTCATAAGTGGCTTGGAAAAATATACATAGGTGGCTGCCCATATGAGAGGGGAAAGATTATAATGAGACACTGATCTGTTTCTCTAACAGTATGTAAAAGTTTGTTTAAAAGTGTATTTTAAGGAGCAGATAGCACATCATGGAGGTTACATGCCATAATCCTTATCTTTCCACTTATAACTCCACTGTGGAGTTTATTTCAATTTTGTTTTTCATCTTTCTAAAGATATTTATATGAAACATAATCTTCGTTTATTAATCACTGGCTCCTAATATTTATTCCGCTCCCAGCATCAAAATCCTTCTTGTGACCTCACAAATAGTTGCTGGGGAAATGACTCATTCTGTTTATGCTCTTTCTAATAAGGGCATTTGCTGCAAACTGTGTCTGATGGCTAATTTGCACTCATTAATTTTCATTGGTAGTATTGTTTGTATAACGTATTCCTTTTTTTATTTTCTAAAGGAGTAGAAAGCATGATTATCATTGGATCCACAAGGAGCACAAATATTTTCTATTGATAAAAAACTATAGGCCTATTATGCTAAGTCTTTGAGATGATGCAGTTCCTGCCTTCTGAGGATCTCAAAGCACTGGATGAAAAAAATGAGATTCCCTTCTGTGCAAGGAGCCAGCACAAGACCAGTGCAATTCTTAAATCCCATTTAAACCTTCAATATGGGACGTAAGTAGGATTTTGAGGACTTTTGGGCCCTGTTCTGGTTCACTTTACATAGTGTATAAATCCTGATTTAATAAATTTAGCTTCACAAAAACCATGTTAAGTGATGTGTTCAGTGTTGTATAGGAAATCTATAGAAGAGCTGAAAATTCTCTTGAGTACAGTGGCGACCAGCCCTCAGGGGCACTGTGGGTGATGCCCCTCTTGGACTCGAGGGGAACCCCTGGCTGCACAGGTGCACACCATTTGAACATTTTTTTAAAAAAAAATTTAAATCCCTCTGGCTCTCCTAACCGTTTCCCTGCAGCCCAGCACTGTGTTGCAACACCACCGTCTGTTCCCCTACCGGTCACTTGCACACGTGCAGAAGCCCTGTGCTTTTGTGCATGCATCAGCAGCATGCATCAGTAGTAGTGGAGAGCTGCCCAAAGAGCGGTGAGAAAGGGGCAGGTGGACTGGCTGAGGAGGGGCAGGGGAGACGGGGCTGGACTGGACTTTGGAGTGAGTAGAAGGAGCTGGGAGCCAGCCACGTCACATGAGCTGAGCTTATGTGACAGAGGAGGCAGAGCTGCTGCAGTGATGCACCAGAGTGGTGGGTCACTTCTGCGCAGTGACCACCTAAAATGTCATTTGGGAGGTGTGGCCAGTAGCAAAGGCAATGCTTCCAAATAGGAACCCTTGTCCGCCTGTTTAAGTGGCCAGGAAGGGCGGTTTTTGTAAATACCTCCCACTCAGCCTGACAGTGTGAGGTGGTACCCTGAGGAGGGGGAGGCGGGGAAGCGATGACAGCATGCACGTCATGCATGGAGGAGGAGCCAGGACCTTGGTGAGGCTTGGCGTCCTCTGATTGTGCAATCCCCACGTGACTAGCTGACTGCTGAGAGGGAGAGCATGAATCTGGTGCTGTTGAGTCCGTAAGTTGAGGGCATTTGTCTCCTCTTAATCTTTGGAGCCCCCCTCCCCCCCCCCGCCCAGTGGGCAGAAATTGGAACCTGTGGTGGGGTGTGGGAAGATGGGGGGGGGGGGGTTGAGAATGATAATGATCTATGCCCCTGTGTGATTTTGGCTTGTCTTACATTTTTTGCTTCCCCCCCCCGTCAGTGGGCAGATTGAGGAGTCTGCATTGGGCTGGGCAGATTGGGGGAGGGGTAGATTTGCACCCTTGTGCCCCTGTAAGTTTTTGAGGGGCCTTTGGCTCCTCTTTTTTTAAAAAAATTGGATTTTGGGGAGCAGACAAATTAGGGGGCTGGGGTGGTGGGTGCTGCAGGGTGGGCAGACTCATTGCGGGGGAGGTTAACATTTTGTGCTCCCGGCCTGTCCCAAGTGTGCATTACTGTGCCTGATTCTTTTAATTGTATTTTTTTTAAAATAAAATAATTTTTTTTAAAAATGATTTTAGAGAGAGGTTTGGCTGGGTTGCTGCCTGGGTAGTAACAATAGACCAAAGTCTGCTAAAACTTTATTTTGGAGGGTTTTTTAGAGAGATTTTGGGTTGCTTGGTTTTACTCTGGGAAGATTTGGGGGTGGAGCAGAAAGGTTTGTACCTTCTTTGGGCCCTCCTGTTGCCCCCATGTACATTTGCTTCTGTTGTTCTTCGCTAAAACGTCCTAATTTTTTTTATTTTCACTTTGGCAGATTTTGGGGGTGCTGAGGGACCAGTGCTTTGGTGCAGTGGAAACTATGTAATTACAACTTGCATAAATTGATCTGCATAAGCTGAATTTGTTTTCCACAAGTGAATTGGGAATTCTACCATTGGCCCCACCCACCTCTGAACTGGCCCTGCCCACTGCCCCACCAGCCTCAGAACCCACCAGCTGTCTCCGCTTGCTGTCTTAGCAACAAGATCACACTTCTCATATTAAATATAAAGGACACATGATATTTGTGTGTTTTTCATTGTCCTGCAACTGTTAACAACTTCCCATGAAAATAACATACACAGTTCTTCAAACTGTTTTTTTTTTCTTTTTTCTTTTTTAAAATTATTCTTTAGCATACTTCAGGAGACTTCTACTATCTTACGCGTTTAAAAACATGTTTATATACAAAATCAGCTGTCTATAATATGTATAGGCTAAAATGTCTGATTCTTCCCAATTATGTATTCTACACCAGTTCTCGTGACAGGTTAAACAGCAGGAAGAAGCTTATCATTGTAATCACTTAACTCGGATATGGTGCATTGCTTCCATTAAAGAGACATAAATACAAGACTTTTTTTCCTCAAGTTAAGGACACTTTGTAGCTGATAATTAGAGACCACAGGGGATCAGCAATAACAGCAATTCTGTTTGCAGGTATAATATTATGCTAAACTATTACAGACCAAAGTTTTCACTGGAAAAGATGGATAGAAACAGGGATGGTTCAAAAAGACTGAAGCAGTTCAGTTATTCTGAATGCAGACTGTTGTCAGTAGTTTCCTTCTGTTAGGGGTGGAACTATTGGTATTGGATGAATCAGATAATATTGATAATGGCTGGTATCAGATAAATCCGATAATACCGATACTTTACCAGTATTGGAATACCGGATTTTTAACATTGCTGGCTTTACTGGATTTTTTACATTGCCGCCATTTAACAATGACTGCAAAGTAAAAAAAAAGGTAAAATCAGCAATGTTAAAAATCTGGTATTCCAGTATCCAGTATTTCCCCTGGAGTCCCACCCTTCTGTGCTAGGAAATATCCAAATATAACCTGTTTTATACCACTCGTGAAGCAGAGGGGGAATTTGTTTTATCTTTTGTTTTGCTTTTTAGTCTTTAATTTGTTAATTAATGGAGATGCTCTTACCTTTTATTTCCTCCTTTCATTTTTATTAACCCGTCCTTGCATCGATCCCATACCTTTCCAAGAAAGCTGCACATGCTGATATTCCTCAGTCTACAGCAGAGGTGTGAAAACTGCTCCCTCTCAGGGGCAATTCTGAAAATTAGCACAAGCTTCAAGGACCACATAGAAGTTGGGGTCATGGGTGCTTATGGGGAAGAGGAGGGTTCAGATTATGGCTCTGTGCCAGAGATCCATCCCCTGTCTTTGTGTGCATGCCCTCAGCTCAGTTTTTCAGTGCTTGGGGTAGGAACTGGATTCAGGGGCCAGATCCAGGAACTGGAAAGGGGCTACATAAACACTAACCATGGGCTGCATTTGGCCCCTGGGCCTGAGGTTTCCCACCTCGGATTACAGTCATGTGCACTTGTCTAGGAACCAAATGAATGCCAATTTAGGAGAGAGGAGTTCAGATACTTCTCAGTATATCACGCCTGTTTATGTATGGTCCAATTAAAGGTATCCTCTAAATTACTTTGTCTTCGTCTCTTACATTTTGGACCAACACAGCAATCACAAATCCTCTTCAGACTAAGCACTTTGAAAGGAAGACCAACTTTGGAGGTGTTTTCAGACAAGACACTCCCCACCCACTATACATGTTACAGGGCACTCATAGAGCAACACTGCAGCCCTGCAACATGTAGAGAGTGTCTTGTCTGAAAATGCCCTGGGTCTGTTCCATCTAACTTTCAAAGTCAACAGTAAAGAATCTAGACGATCAGGACTGAGCTTTTAAAATTAACACACTACATTGACAGAAACTCATAGTTGGTGAATTATGTTCATTTCTGGTTAGTTTGTGGATTACGTTATCACCTGCTTAGATATTATGATGGTTTCTAATGGCTACATGACAGAGTTGATCTAATTTTAAATGTTATGTCATCCTAGATATACCGTTATTGTCTGCATAGATGCAGGCAGGGAAACTAGCAGGACCATTTAAAAGTGGCATGGACAGAGAATGATTTTCTGTTGATTTTTCCTTAGTAATTCTGCCTTTCCTTTTGGGGTGTGATTCAGTGCCCGGTGAAGTCAACTGAAACCTTTCAAATGATTTTAATGAGTTTCCGTGCAGACATTTATCCCTTGAAATTAGGGATGGGACTCCAGGGCAAATTTCGAATTCGCTTTTTTTTTTTTTTTCAGATTTGCTTCTCTGAGAACGTCAGTTTTCAGTTCAGTTTTGGATCTGGTGTTCTTACACTGATTTTTTTCTTTTTTTTTTCTTTTTGCATTTTTTTTTAAAAAGCAGGGAAAAAATTAATGCAAATTAATCCAAAATGTCCAAAACCAAATTGAGAACAAAAAATTTGGGATAACAGAATCAGTCATTTTTGGGTCAATTTGGCTCTACCCGAATCCAAAATTCCCATTCTCTACCTGAAATGGAGCTAAGAAGAGTGGGTGCGGCATACTCCTAGCTTCCCCTTGTACGTTTTCTTTAAAAATCCAATGTGCACAGTGTGTCTGTTATCACCATGAAGCAGAATAGTAGCTAAGGAAAGAATAGGGAGACACTGCATCCACTGTATTTAAAAAAAAAAAGATCCCTCACTGTAGAAATATTTGAATGGCTCAATATTTGTTATATTGAACAATCTCACATATTTTGCCTAATTTAAAAAAAAACAAGTTTTTTTTAAAGACTTCTGACTCAGAATACATTTTTAAGCAAGTACATGAACTCTTGAAGGCAAGCACAATTGACCCCCTCCATTGTAATATAGTTCCCTTCCCTGTCATGCAGTAAGTCCACTTTCCTGCTACTACTCCGTCTTGGGGTGAAAACAGACAGGACGCTAACCACCCTTGGTGGTTATTTATGCATGTTTCAGGGCTGCATAGGGCACCAATACAGCCCTGCAACATGCATAAATAACCACCCAGGGTGGTTAAAGGGTGGTTCACGTCCTGTCTGTTTTCATCCTTGGTTTCTGTGCTCTGTAATGCCACCAGAGCAGTACCAGCAGCTTCATTGTGAGCACTGTTCCCGCCACTTTGGCTCTGCGACCCTCTTTATGGGTGGGTCTGAGACCACTTTCAGACATTCTCCCCCCGCCCCCCTGCATATACTCTGGCTGCGGGGAAGATGCGCAGCCAGAATATGTGCAGGGATCGGCTGGCCTGAAAGCCACATCCCCCTCCCCCCACCCCGCCCCAGCATGGCTTTGCCAGCAGACACATACAGGAATGCAGAGCAGGAAATCAAGCTCTGCGTCTATGCGGATGTCTGCCGGCAAAGCCACGCGGGGGGAGGCTTTCAGTCCAGCATTCTGCCCCACAGCCAGAATATTCGCAGGGGATGGGAAATGTCTGAAAGCGGCCTGGGTCGGGGGATTTGGGGGGCGTGTCTAGGGTCTGGGCTGGCCCACTGACTCCCTTGGGAGTGTCCCATCATCTTTACTCCTGAACTGTTTGCTTATTTATTAATTTATTTTACAGCTTTATACCCCGCCCCTTCTGCAGAGCAGCTCGGGGCAGCTTACAATTTAAAACAAAAATATAAAACATATATAATAGCAATATAAAACAACATGGTGAAGCTATAAAAATATAAACATAAAACAACCCTCAACCCCCTCCACCACACATCCTTCCCTCCCTCATCTGTCCCCTCCACCAAATGCCTTGGAGAATAGCCAGGTTTTCAAACCCAACGAAAAGTCAGTAGGTCTGGGGCCAAGCGAGTCTCTTCTGGGAGGGAGTTCCACAGCCAAGGTGCGGCCGCCGAGAACGCCCTCTCCATAGTGGCCCCCCAATTTACTTGGGGGACCTCCAAGAAGGCACCCCCAGCAGACTGCAGGGGCCAATAGAGGACCCAGGGAGTGAGGTGGTCCCGGAGGTTGGGCCAAAGTCATGTAGGGCTTTAAGGTAAGAACCAACACCTTGAATTGGGTCCGGAAAAAAATAGGCAGCCAGTGCAGAGAACGAAGCACTGGTGTAATGTGCTCCCGGCGACCTGACCCCGTAAGGAGCCAGGTCACCGCATTCTGCACCAGCTTCAGCCTCCGGCTCCGGACCGTCACCAGGGGTAGCCCCATGTAGAGCACACTGCAGTAGTCCAGTCTCGAGGTAACAAAAGCATGAATGATGGTGGCCAGGTCGAAGTCGGAGACATAAGGCCGAACCTGCCGAACCAGATGTAACTGTCGGAAAGCCCCCTTCGCCATCATTTCCACCTGGATATCCAAGTGGAGCCAGGAGTCCAGGAGCACCCCTAGACTCTGCACCTGGGAGACCAATGGGGACAAACCCCATCAATGACAGGGGAGGTCACACACGCTGCTTTCCCCACCAACATTGCCTCCGTCTTGTCAGGATTCAGCTTCAGTCGGCTCTGCCTCATCCAGTCCCGTACAGCCATCAAACACCAGGACAGCACAGAGACTACCAGGCTTGGGTCCGATGAAAATGAGAGGTACAGCTGAGTGTCATCAGTGTGAGGGTTTCGAGGAGAAGTGGGGAAGGGAGGCCCACAGACCTGGTACCACACTCGCTCTAACCCCCTCACGGGACTCCTGCAAGGAAGGAGGTTCACACTCCGCTGCGAAAGGAATCCCCTCAGGTTGACGGTTGGCCCTATTGGTTCCCAAGGGAACAAGGCCGTCTCATCATTGGGGTGGAATCAGTACAGTGTGAACAGCCTTCTGCCCTATTGCAGGGGGACAAGGTCCCTGCCCGTAAACACGCACCCCACCCACACCGTGCAAGAATGGGTTACACCCCGTGAGGATCCTGTGTGGGGCTAGGGGAAGCACCGTTACAAGGGGACCAAGGGGTTTAGGTTGTTGCCCGACGGGGAAGGGAAGAAGGGAAGGGTTCCGCGGGAAGACAGACAGGGGGGTGCACTGCACCCACAACACCTCACTCCCCACCCTACACACACTCACCGCACACACTCCACTCGCTCTCCTCTCACTCTCCTTCCACACACCGTTCGCTAGATCCACACTCCGTCACACTGGTCTGCGCTCCGTTCTCCACACCACTCTCCAGGGGCCAGCTTCACAGAGGACTGATCGCCGGCAGGGAAGCATGGCCCTCCTTCCTCTTAAGAGGGCTTAGCTCCGCCCCTTCCTTGCGTCCGCAGGCGCGCCGAGCATCGCAGCGTCAGCGCTGGCCCCGCCCCCTCCTTCCCCGGTGGCTTAGCCTCTCTTTGGGGATCGCTCTCGGGCTCTGTTGGCGGCCCTAGCTGCTTCCATGACTCTTGCTGCGCTCCCTCCTCGTTGCTCTTGCCTGTGTCCCGAGTTCGGGCTACAGACTCTGCCGGTTGTGCTTCCCCCGGTTCGGAGAGTTTCGGTTCCGCCGCTCTATGCACCCCGTGGGGGGGTGTCCCGCGTGGCGGGCGGCCCTTGATCCTAACAATCAGCCTATTGATGACAACTCACTTCAAACCATCTCACGACCTTGCCTAATGGCTGCATGTATACGTTGAACAAGAGTGGGGACAGAATAGAACCTTGCGGGACACCACATGAGAGGTCATGGGGTGGGGGGAAAATGACATCCCCCAGCACCACCTGTTGGGTCCTACCGGCTAGGTAGGAACGGAACCATCGTAGAACTGTCCCACCCAATCCTGCCTGGTCCCGCAAGCGAGTCACCAACAGCCCATGATCAACTGTGTCAAAAGCAGCCAAGAGATCCAATAGGAGCAATAAGGTTGAACATCCCTGGTCCATCTCCTGGCGCAGGTTGTCGACCAAGGCCACAAGCACAGTCTTAGTGCCATACCTGGGCAAAAGCCAGACTGGGAAGAATCTAGGAAGCTGAGAACATCTAGATGCTCCTGGAGCTGCTGAACCACCACCTGTTCAATAACCTTCCCTAAAAAGGAAAATGTTAGAGACTGGCTGAAAGCTGGCAAGTGAATCAATGTCAAGCAATGGTTTCTTGAGCAGAGGCCAGACCACCACCTCCTTCAAACATTCCGACACTCTACCCTCTTGAAGAGGGGCGTTGATTAACCCTGCCAGCAATGGCCCTAACGTCTCCCAGCAGGCCTTAAACAGCCAGGACGGGCATGGATCCAGTTCACAACAGGTGACCCTAACCGCCTCAGAACATCCACAGCCCCCACTGGCAGCACCTCCTGAAACACATCCCATGAAACCAGACTAGACGGGGCTTCCGCCTCTCTGACTCTCCTCCTTCTGCAGAAACTACAGCACCGAAGTGGTGAATCCGAGTGATCTTATCTGCAAAGCAGTTGACAAACATGTTACAGTGGGCCCTGGAAGATTCCACTTCCAGGCGGAGGGAGGCCGAACTGACCAGCCCTCTCACCACCCAGAACAGCTCCACTGGATGAGACTTCGCGGCTGCTATGAGGGCAGCAAAGAATTCCTTCTTTGCTGCCCTCACAGCCACGGCATAGACCCATAAACTAGCTCTGTGCTGCAACCCGTCGGCTTCAACCCAAGAGTGACGCCATCATCGCTCTAACTGCTGCCCTTCCTGCTTCAAGCACTGCAGCCCCTCAATAAACCAAGGTAACCTGCGGTGCTGGAGTCGGGGAAGCAGACGCCTCAGAGTCATCCAGTCGATGGCCTCTGCCAGCAAGGTGTTCCAAGCCAGAACAAGGTTTTTGACTGAATGGCCGTTGAGATCAGAGGGCAATTCCCCCAGAGCAGTCCAGAACAGATTTGGTTCCATCAGTCTCCAGGGGCGAGCCAATCGAATAGGCTCTGCACCTCTCCAGTGGCAGACATGTGCCAGGAGCCTGGCCTAGAGGAGGTAATGATCTGTCCATGACAAGGGCATTGTTGATACCTCCCCCACCAACGGATCCCCCACCTCAAGACCAGTGCAAAACACCAGGTCGAGAGTATGCCCCCCACCGTGTGTTGGGCCGATCACCATTTGGGACAGGTCCATGGTTGCCATGGCAGTCATGAACTCAGTCTGCCCCCGCAAGACCAGCATTGATGTGAATATTGAAGTCCCCCAAGACCAAGGTCCTCGGGGAGCGCAACACAACCTCCAACACCAGTTCAGCTACAGTGGAGAGGGATGTTGCCAAACAGGAAGGTGTACGGTAGGCCAGCAGCAACCCTAATATATCCCCCACCAAATCGATCACCAGATGAAGGGCCTTGATCCCTGGTATTAATTCCACTGATACCGCCCGAAAAATAATGCTACATCGCCGTCCCTGAAGCCTTAGCTGATGTTGCACAGAGTACCCGGTCGGAACAAGGTCCGCCAAAATAGGCTGTATTCCATGTCCAGCCAGGTCCCCGTAAGACATACAAGATCGGCAGCCTGGTCCAGAATTAAGTCATGGACCATTGATGATTTATTAGCCACCGACCTTGCATTCAACAGCAGGAGCCTTGGCCCAAGGGGCCTCTGATCCCCATCCATCTACCTGGGCAACAGCTCGGGGAACAGGCACTAAACGCTTTGCTACCCTCACAGATCTACAAACACCCCCATTGGGACCATATCTCCCCCGCCCCATGACGACCCCAATGACTGTTTCACCCTCCCATTCGCTCAGTTTCAGCCCCCAACCCTAGGCTGCTCCGCCTCCCTGGCGGAGGGGACCCCCACTCCCCCTCCCCCCCACCTCCCTCCATCAACTACCTGCTCTCACCAGGTAGCCCCTCCAGTCCCCTTCTCTCACAGAGGGGCACACGAAAACTTTTGTATAGGGGTTGAACACCCCCTCCCCCCACTCTTACAGGGGGGACAAACCATTTTCTAGGGCTGAAATGAGAATCTATTTTTTTTTCTTGTGAGAATCTCGTGAGATTTTGTGCCAGGGACCAAGATCTCAGCCTCAGTACAAATCTCATTAAAAAAACCCAAAAACAACAAAAAAGAGAACTGTATATGTGTAAAATGGCCACTGGGGCTGTTCTGCACATGCACGCCCCTTTTCCACCACTGCCATGCGCATGTGCAAAACTGCAACCACGCATGCACAGAATGACTGCCCTTTCCAAAACAATGGTGACACTGCTGGTGCCATTTTGGAAAAGGGCTGTGCATGCACAGAACAGTCCCAGTGGCCATTTTGTGCATTTGCAGTTCTTTTTTGCTTGTTTGTTTTTCCCCTGCTGTTTCTCAACAAGAATGCAGTTTTTTATTTAATTATTTATTTATTTATTGTGTTTTTAATCCTGCTCTTCTCCGCAGACTCAGGGCAGCTCAGTTGAGATGCTGCTGGTTCTCAGCTTGTTCTCATTTGTCAGAATGAGCTGAGAACTAGGATTCTCATCAAGAAACACAAGACTCGTGAAATCAAGTTTTAGCCCTACTATTTTCCTAGCTTTGCAATTTGTGTTGGCCAAGTGGCTAGTGCAGCCCATGTTGATCTTTTCAGACTCTGAGTTCTTTGAAGATCCTGGACAGCCTTTCTTTTAACCTGCAACTGTTGATTGCTGTGATTTGATTGCAGTTGCATCTTCTCTGGTCCCAGGGCGCCCATGTGCTCTTTTGCTGGATTCCCAGGCACGTAGGGATCAGGGGCAATGATCAGGCTGATGAGGCTGCTCGGTCCGCTAACTATCTGATTTGTGACTTTCCAGCGGTTCAGTTAGTGTTTTTACTCCCATTTTAAGTCCCATCTCATGGCGTGCTGGCAGTCCATTTGGGATGCACGTCAGATGGCTAAACTGCATGACATGAAGCCTGTGATCCAGCTGTGGCAGAGCTCTTATCAAAACCATCAGGAGGAAGTACTACTGGCCAGGTTGTATGTCAGCCAGGGGCTGCCCACCCATCAATACCTGCTTCCGGGGGAGGCTCTGTCTTTGTGTGGCCCCTGCAATGTGCCTTTAATGGTCCGACATGGTCTGCTCGTCTGCTCCTGTTTTGCTGCTGCATGCCATGTGTCTTTACCAAACCAACCACACCTCACTGGCCCCGTCCATCTTGCCCTGTTTCTGGTCGACAAGGCTGATTTTACTGCGGTTTTCACTTTTTTGAAGTCTATTGGGTGGTTCCACAGTTTTTAGCTTCCCTTGTGAGATGTATCTTGTCTTGAAGTGTTTTTAGCCTTGTTATGGGTTTTACCTTTTTTTCTTTGCTCCTCACCATGCGCTTGGTGAGCCACCGTACCATTAACTCCCAGTCACCCGCCCCCCCTGTCATGCAGTCTGCCCCCCTTCTGCTAATGTCTTAGCTATGGGTCTGCCTGGAAGAAAGACAAGTAAAAGCAGAGAGAACGCTTACTCCAGTGACAGTTTGAACTTCAAAGCCTCAATTTCAGAACTCCAATGAAAATAACTGTTTGTCACATTTCAGCTAGCTAACCTTTTCCTCTCAGCAGATGACTCAAACCACCATAAAGTCCCACCAGGCTTGAGCTCCAGTCTCTGGCACGTTGACACAGTTTCCCTAGCTCCTATGTGCTACTAATAGACCGCTTTCTTCTGTCTTCCTGGTGACATGCCCTACCCGCTATTGGCTGCCTCAGACTATAAAAGGGGTATGTCAGGCAGGGCAAGTTCTCTGAGCAACCTGAAGGCTGTAGCTGGCTGTGGCTCAGATCCTGCCTGTTGATCTGCTATCCTGCTTCCATCTTCCATCCCAGCCCTTTCCATGTGTCCAATCTATACTTCAAACTCTGCTATGTCTCCAGTTGCAAGTGAACTTATTCCCTGGTACCAACCAACCTTCAGTCTTGACTTTGACTCTGCTGAATCCCCAGTACTGTCTCTGGCCTCTGGAATTTTTTCCATTCCAGCATTGAGCATGCTTCTGTATTTCCTTGAGGCTTGGTGATGGGTTAAGACTGACCTGGCTAGCAACCGATCCTGGCTTGACTTTCTAGCAATCGGTTTCTCTATCTCTCAGATATCTCCATGACAGTGCCTGCCTCTGGCCATCAGGGCAGTAGACCCTGCGGTGATGTCTGTCAGACAGCTTTTTTTCCACCTCATTTCTCTCAAGCTTCTCTCTTACAAACATTGTATCCTTCACGGTGTTCTCTAGAATAAGTAACTGATTTGGTTACTGACCTTTGATATCATTAATGCAACATATGAGCTGTGGAGAGAGAAAGAGAAATACAGTGACACAATATTAATTTTACATTAATGTGATGGAAAGATTTGGGTTTAAAAGACAGATCTTTATTTACAATAATGATGATGAGAAATAGGAACCAAAGATATCATCTCTGCCTCATCATCAAGATAAGTGCCAGACCCTTGTGCTATTGGGGGTAGAGGTGGGAAAGGAAGGGCTTGGGGAGTTCAGAAAAACCCCTCAGAAGACAGACTGAGTTTCACTTGGCACTTTCCACTGCTGAACATTTTTTGTGCCTCCCCATCACGAGGACAAGCCCTGGGCTTGCACCCCCAGAACCCTGCTAAGCAAGCAGAAGTGCTCCTATTTTAGATTCTTAAAGGGCACAAACCCTATTTTTGCAGACGCAAGCCTGGTTTTCCAGTTTTTGTGGCTTTTTAAATGAATTAAAATATTTACATTTGTAAGATATTGCTTTTAAAGTAGCACTTAACATGTCAGATTTCACTTTAAGAGGATATGTTGTACTTCTGCTTTGTGTTACACTGAACATTAAGACACCAGCGTAACACACTAATGCATTTGCCATCATATTTCATGCAGCACAACAGTACTAAAACTGTGGTTATAGTAATCTTATAAGCCTGCCAAATACAATGCAGCAAGCACTAGAATTCATTTCATTATTTAACTCTTTGAACTATTGCAAGTCCTGGTTATGAAATAAGTTTTTCCTTCTTTGTTATTTATACTCCTCCTCCCTATAGTGCTACTAGGCATATTATTAAACACAACATTGAAACACAGCATCTATTTAATAGTTTGATGGATCTATTCTTGGGATTTATTGAGAAGTTTTAGGGTAGTTCTTTCTATCATTGCTTTCCTTCTTAGAAGACAGGACCTGGAGTCTTCTGATGTGCTATGGAAGTCTATTTGTGTACAAATGTACAGGTCGAGGAGAAATCAGTGGGAACTGGGAAGTAACCAATAGAGCTTGGCAGCGTTTCCTAAAACAGATACTACTACTACTGCAACCCTCAAGTCTAGCAGTAGAGTTTCCCCCAAACTTCCCCTCAGTCTATAGCTTATCCCAAAGTAGGCTTGCAGTTCTCTTTCAAGCCCCAAACTGCCCTCTGCTGCTTCAAACACCGTCTTCTCCTATTTAGGAGCCTACCTATGTATACTTTTCTAGGCCACTTATGAAACATACATGTTGTAGGGCCTGCATTGGTGCCATAGGTGGCAATGCAGGCCCTGCAATGGGTATAAGTGGCAACCTTTGTCTCTTCACCTATCCTTAACAAATGACTGAATGACCCTACAGCCAAGTAGGGGCAACCTCCCCACACTGTGCAGATTGGTATATTTCAAGCGAACCGGGGCACCCAGGCTTGCATTCTAATGGTAACGTGTCGAGGTAGAGGACCTAGGGCCTAGGTTCTCATATTGGGGGTAAGCCCACCAGAGGGGACACCAGAGGTGTTCCGGGGACAGGGGGACAAGAAGGACCAGCTGGCAAACACCTAGCTTCACACTCTCTCTGAACTAGGGGGAATCTCCAAAATAATGGGGTGACAAGAGGGAGAGAGGGGAATCAATAGACGAGTGGGAAGGGAGAGAGGGAGCAATATGTGTTTGTGGGTCTGTGGTGTGTGTGTGGGGGGGGCTTAGCTAGAACAGACAAGTGGAAGTGGGGGGCATGGTTCCAGAAGGTTTGAGAACTACTCATCTAGGGGTGCATTCTTGTAAGAAGAAAAAGGTGCCAAACCTGTTTCCCCTGGGTTTCTTAATTGTGTGAAGGGGTTAGGTCATAGGATGCCTCAGCAAATGACTCTAGTGTCAGGGTACAAAACAAGGCTTAACAATCAAGCTATTTCCAGCTTGTGAATTTCTCACAACATGGGCACTTCCCACTTTCAGTATCCAACCTCATAGAGACATGAGACAGCACAGCATTATGGGATTGCTAGCAATGGCAGGCCCAATACCGGAGGCAAAATTGAAATTATGGAGAAAAAAAACCCATAAGGTGCATTTGTTGTCCCCCACAGGAAATTTAAAAAGCAGGAGAAGACCTGTGTGAATGTGTCCTTGTCAGGAAGCGCTATCGCCTTCGCCTGGGCCGCGGCGCAGGCCACGCCCACCGGCGTGCGCCAGTGACTACAGGGCTGGCCCCCACGCCTGCGGGCGCGGCGGAGCCGCC